>CAKNYM010046462.1:31165-63304 GCA_932195095.1 Andricus curvator | reverse complement strand
AAAAAAGTGATGCTCAATTAAAATGGAACCATAGTTTTTACAGTGAGTTTTTCCTGTAGAACGGGATGGTATCATTGGAATCAACTTTTTGAGATTGCACAAGGCAATCTTAGATTTTTCTACTGATACTATACAGTTTGGGGATGATAAATTCCCTTTTGTCGAGTATTTTTCTTTGAATATTCCTGCCCGTAAAAAGGTTTTAGTCGAATTGGTGACTGCTCAGGAAGGAAAAGCTAAATTGTTAATAATAAATTCTATTGCTGAAGATATAAGTATAACAATGCCAGCTGTAGAATTAGAAGAGTGTACGGTGGTTCCTTCAGCGTCAGTTTTTTCAGAGGGAAACAAGAATAAAATACGTTTTCCAATCAATAATTATTTATTATGAATAAAACCCATGGTAGGTAATATCAAGTTCAACAATCGATCAAGATAGCGATCCGAAATTATGTAAGGGAAATGGGCCCTAATTAGATTAACACACCCCTGAGAATCTGCTGCCTGTAGGGACCTGACAAAAATCTCATCAGTAACAATCTACGCAACAAGTGCACTAGACGAAAGATAAATTCCGTGAAATATATGTAATTCAGCCGAAATTAAACAATAAATTTGAATAAACAATTAATCTAAAGGCAAAATCGACTATGATAGCAAATTAATAGTATAGTGATAAAGGAAAGGAAAGCAAAGAGAATAAACAAATTTAAAAATAAATATACACAAAAAAAATGGCTCTACGTCGTATTTTGTAAATCGACACTAAACCGGTGAGTAAAAATTGCGTTCCATTCTCTTATTCTCAAATTATAATAATAATGAAGAATAAGTTTGACAATTATAAGAATTCAAAGGAATGAATTTTAATAACATTATATTTAGAATTATCCCTTTGAATTCGGGAGTTTAGAAAAGTGAATTGGGTTGTATAAAACAGTCTCCGGATGGAAAGGTCAGTAAAATCAAAACAAAAACTTTGTTTCTTTGAAAAATGGCTTTGGTTTTTAATAACAATGTGATTTAACTGTACGAGTAAATGTGGGTTTGTCCACATTCACGGAGATGTTTATAAAATTTAAAAAATTTTTGGTATTTTATTGTTGATATAGCCAATATCAAAATCCAAAAAAAAAATTTGTGATTTCAACAATCATTATGTATCTTAAAGTAAATAATGATAAACATTGCTGTTGTTTTGGACATTCTCACATTTTTCCATTTCTCAATCGAATTTTGTAAACATGGAAAATCTAGTCTTTTCTTACTTGTCTTCTAAACTACTGTTGTAAGACCTCAATAGGCTTGAAAAGGGACCACATTGAGTCCGACACGTTGCCATTTTTTAAAGAAACAAAGTTTTTGTTTTGATTTTACTGACCTTTCCATCCGGAGACTGTTTTATACATCAATCAAAGGTCGAAACTGAAGAAAGAGATGCAGTGAATTGGGTTGATCATAACAAAGAATGACCATGAGTTATAGCTTTTCTTTGGTGAAATGATTAATACTGAATCATTGTTTTGGACACAACATACCCTAGTGGCACATAGATCTTAATTAATTAAATCAATAATACTTAAAGAAATTTTGTTCCTTTTGGAAATTAATTTGTCATCATAAATTAAATTCTTTGTTTTAACCAAGGAACATAATTTGAATTAATTAAACTTCACTTAATTATTTTTGTATTACCTTTTCTTATTTTTTCCCCCCTCTGTAAAATTTATAACATGACACGATTAGAGTTAAAATTAACTAGTCTAGTATAAGGAAGTGAAAAAAAAGAATATCTTTTTAGTATTCTTTTTTTTTATATATATAACTAGCGAAAATAACATTAAAACGGAAATCAACGCGCGGCTGCACGCTCGCAATGGGTGCTATTATGCAGCAAACACGCTACTGAAATCGCGATCGCTATCTAGAAACATCAAAGTAAGAATTTACAAAACGATAAGAATGCTGGTCGTCATGTACGGGTGTGAAACGTGGGCGCTGACGAAGGGAGAGGAGAATACGTTTAGAGTTTTCTAAAATAAAGTACTTAGAAAAATCTATGGTTCAAAGAGGGACGAAGAGACTGGTGAATGGAGAAAACTGCATAATGATGAGCTGCATGCTCTCTACGGGTCAAACAATATTAATAGAGTTATGAAAGCGCGTAAATTAAGATGGGCGGGGCATGTAGCAAGAATGGGCAATGAAAGAACAGTGGCGCAAGTTTTAAGAGGGAAACCGACTGGTACGAGACCTCTAGGCAGACCGAGAAACACATGGGAGAAAAATGTAAGGGATGATCTAAAAGAACTAGGACATGATTACTTGAACTGGATGGAGGATGCACAGGATAGAGATGTGTGGCGGTTTCGGGTAGATGAGGCAATGAACTTTCAAGTTCGAATTGCTAATCGATAATAATAATAATAGGAACCCGAAAGAGACGTTTTTGACTGCTTCCGTCATATAGAAAGTCTAATCTCGGTTCAAAAAAAGAGTGAGATGTGGGAAATCAAATGCGTCAAATGTCATTATGAAGATCCGGAAATTTCCCCTTTTTATTGGAGGAGGCCACGAATTGTGGACATCCACTTGTCGGGAATTCCAAGTTTAATCAGGGGGAAATCTTGCCCCAGTTGCCACTTCCCTTTGATTAGTGAGGCCTCAGCGAAGGACTGCAAATGGTGTAGCGAAGTAATTAGACAGACATGCCTCATCGAAAGACAGCCCTTTACCCCATTGAAAGTGATCCCTGACGAATCCCTGGAAAAAAGAGGTTTTTCCGTTGATGAATGTGTACGGTGGGAGATACCCAGTCCAAAGGATGAGTCTCCCATTCCCACATACCTCCACACGAAGTTTTTCCGCAATCCAAATGGCGATGTGTCTATCCTCCCTATAACACCGGAGGAGACCGTATAGACTCGGAAGCGGGGCGCACACACATTTGCACAGTGAAGGTGTTCGCACAAGAAAATCCGTTGCAGTGCGCCGGTGACGTCTCAGGGACGTGCCGTCCGCGCACGAACTCATAACGCCAACCAATCGCGTGCAACCTGCCGTGTTTCTACAGTTCGTGGCAGCACTTACTCAAGTGCGTTGCGAACTAGTGTAAGTAGCGACGTACTTGTGTGCGTCACCGCTCGGAACGCAGCAGCACAACAGGTTGCACGCGATTGGTTGGCGTTATGAGTTCGTGCGCGGACGGTACGTCCGTGAGACGTCACCAGCGCACTGCAACGGATTTTCTTGTGCGAACACCTTGAATAAGCACAAGGCACAACGCACAAGAGAACACTCTTCAACGCACACGGATCAGCATAGTCGCTTCCTATGCACGAGGCTTTAGCAGGCTAGCGTCATGTGAATACTGTGCTTTTCGTGGACAGTTAATCTAATATACATAAAAGTAAGTGACTTTATGTGAAATAACTTCGTCTGTCTCTAATTATGATACAGTATTGACTCAAGGCTCTTGCAGTATTTACATGGATATAAAAGGAGAATATTCATAAACTCTCTAATATACCTTTTATAACATTATTTATAGGGAGTCCAGCACAATACTTTTTATCTTCAATTTCTTATAACTTTCACTTTTGAAACTAGAAAACACTTTCAAAATAAACGATGCGACGCGCGACACTTTCAAAACAAATGACCCGACGCGCGAGAAATTCGAGGTTGGAAAATTGAAAATCGTCTGCTAAAACCGGCCGCAGATTACACAAGACAGCTGCAGATTGCATGAAAGTTCAACGTTCCGAACTTTTCGACGTCTTCTGGGCCATGCTGTGCGGAAATCACAGCGATTGAAATGGAGCCCTGTGATTGGTCGAGAACCTTGTGCGACATGCGTTGTGCGCTGTGCAAATGGGTGTGCGCCCCGCTGGACTCGTCAAACGAGGGCGGAGGGTCCGATAATGAGAGCGACATCATGGCCGTCTCCTCGGGTAGCAGTACTGGGGAAGCATCGGAGGACAGCGGATACAATGGAGATGATGAGGCCCGAATCAGAATCCTTTTAAACTAGATCTTTTCCTCTAATTGTCCAGTATCTAAGAAGGCAAATTTATTATTATAATCCAGTAATCTTAATTTTATCTTTTATCTTGTCTATCATAAAAGGGGTAGATATCAGTTTTATTATTAACCAAAATTAATCGTTAATCAAAACTCTAAAATATATATATATATATATTTCATTTTGTATCTAAATATTATAAATATACTTTTCATTATTCTATACTAACCTATAGAATCATTTACTATAACTTTTAACAATAAGTAAACTTTTAAATTTGCCCAATATTAATATTAGTTATATTATAGCTAATATTTTGTTATTGAAATTTTTCTTATAGCTATAAGATGATGTAAGAATACTCACCGCTCCATTTTTAACTCTCCCAACCTACATTCTTTAGGGACATTCATTCATTCTTCTAAATGTAGAATTTTCCTGCTATCCTAACTATATGGGAATGATAGGAACCTACATTATCCTGAAAAAAAACCAAGAATGGGCGCAAAATTTGAATATTTGATAAATTTCGGAGTTAGTTTGAAACAAAACTTTGAACTTTCTAGAACTTTAGAAAAGTCACTTGTTGGGAATGTTGGGACAAAAACAAAGCAATAAATTATTACAGCTTTAGGAAAGTCACTCATTAGGAATTTTAGGAGAAAAATAAAGTAATAAATTAGGATATCTGAAAGAGCGTGGGAAGTATAAGCGAGGGTAGCTCGGATTCAAACAAGGGTACAGGATTATTTATCAAGGTTTTAGTATGTGGCTGATGTCATCTAACATATGCTATCGAGTATTCTCGACGAAAAGTCAGGTCTAAAATAATTAATTTAGAGGCATAATCAAGAAATGTGGGACTGACTCATTTAATGATTGAGGTCGGTTTGCATGGGTGCCCTGAAATTAGGGGGGAGGGGGGCAACTTGGGTATTGATTAGGGTAATTCTATGCGTAGGTGTTATTTGAAAGACAACTTCAAAAGGGGAGAATATTCTAGGTGAATTCCTGCGTGTTTAGTACGGCAAAAAGCTGATGATTTTCAAAGGGGAGAAAATTCTGGACGAATTCTTATACGATGGTAAAAATCCATGACTCAGGGACCGTGGTCCCATGTCGATCAATGAAATCCTGTGGGAGTAGGAAGTTTATAGAAGGGGACGAAACTGATGCCGAGAGCGGATTCGTCTTGAGCTCAAGCCCGAATTTATATCAGTTCGGTTTTTGCCTTTGCGGAAGTTTTGCGAAACTTATAGTACTTGCGAGTATGTTGAGTAAATCTTCGAATAATTATTCTTTGTTAAATTCAATATTAAAATTTATGAGAGTGCGTGACTTAAAATATTGAAAACTTTTTATTGAATAAATAAGATTAATTATTTTATTGAAAATATCAGTGTTATAATTTTCTATAAAGTGCCCCAGTTTTCCAAGTTCCTGGGTAATGATTTTTCATTCTTTGGCAGCAGAGGACCACCATCATTAAAATTAAAATTACATCATAATAAATAAGTTTAAATTCATTTAAACTTGGCGGTATTTAGAAATTTCAACGGAGCGACAATAGAGGGCCAGGACAGGCCCAGGACGTAACATATTTCTGGTGACAGCGGTGGGATTGCTGCACCTTGAATTGGGATTTTAAAGAAAAATATTTTGAATATTTTGAGTGTAAATTAAAATTTTAATTAAGTGAGAAATGATGAAAGTATTGTCAAATGGTCACGCCTCTAAAAAGTAAAGTCAAAAGAATAATAAAATTTAGTGAAAAAAAAGTTTGTGAATTATTCAGCAATGATAATCTGGATTTGGATTGCAATCTCAATTTCTGGGAATCTTTTGGTAATTACCTGCAGAGGATTCTGGGCAGAATCCATGGACTTATAAAGAAAATTTTCGGAAATTTGAGGTCGCTGAGGGGTGGATCGAGTAGCTCCTCAGTACGATTCTAATATTTCAAAAATAAAATCCAATTTGGCATTACTACAAATTTTAGTTTGGGAATCGAATCCTTTAAGCTGAGTCAATAAAGGGGTGGATTTATAGTAGCTCCATGATTTGACTTTACTGGTTTGAAAATTCAGAAAAGTCTTGAGAGATTTTAACAAAAATCCAGTTCAGCATAATTACAAATTTTATTTTTGGAACTGAAGGATCCTGGCAGAGGTTTTTTGACTACCGCGGTTTTCCTCTGTCAAGAAAGGGTCAGGGTGGATAACGAGTTTGCGGCAGAAAATACTCCTCCGTTACCATCAGGTTAATTAAATGTAACCAAGAAGAGTACCAACCTAGAGGACTATCTTGATAAAGATAGAGGATCAGGAGGATCAGAGGAATCCAACGAGGGATCTACCAGGAAATCAAGGACAACAATTCAGCAGGCTGGAGCCCTGTTACCACAAGGATTAAATCGACATAGAAAAACCACAACCCGGAAGGAAAATTGTTATGTTGGATAACATCTGCAAAAAAAAACAAAAGGTAGGTCACGCACTCAAATTTCGAACTCTCACATATTTTGCGATTTTTCATTCCTTTTCTTTGCGTTAGAACCAATAATTTTTCTACTTAAAAATTTTGCGCTATCAAAGTTTGCGAATTTCAATTTGAAATAAGTTAGTTAGATTGTAAAATAAGTGACTCAGATATAGATACGCATAAAGAAATAGTAGGATCAGAAAATAATTCCGCAGACATAGAGATGTCATCGAGCAATAATGGTGAACAATTAGGGGGTGGAGGTGGTGGCTCAGCGGGACCACAATCTCCACCGATACAAAGAGAAACTTCACGCTCGTCTGAGGCTTATGGAGGTGAAGAGGTATTGTTTAGAAGTCCAGATCAAGGGGAGCCTGTTCAAAATTCCGATCATGATTTAGAAGTACTAAATAAAACTAATTTTCCTGCTCAAAGAAAAACTATTGCGGCATTCAGGTTAGCTCGCGACATTATTCCAGAATTTAACGGTGAAAGCATGTCTGTAACAACGTTCTTAGAACATTGTAGGGCTGCAGCTATAGGATTGGAAAATAACGAAACGAATTATTTCGTAATGCTAATTCGAACAAAAATAACGGGAAAAGCTAGGCGATATGTCCAAGATAGAGTTGGACTAGATTTTAAAAATCTAATGCAAATTTTAGAAACTTATTTCTCACCGAAATTAGATACGAGTCAGTTAATGCAAGAATTAGCTACGATTACCCGCGAGAAAAATGAAGGAATAGTTGAATATGGTACTAGAGTTAATGCAATTTTAAATAAGATAATCACACAAGTAATAAAAAAGACTCCAGTGAAAAAGGGGTTAGAAAGGTGTCAGGAATATAAAGAAAATGCAATAAAAAACTTTATGAGGGGTTTGGATCGTGCTACTTTGTCTTTTGTTCAGGATAAAAATCCTTCCACTCTAGATAAGGCTGTCGAAATTGCCACAGAAGCTGATTTAGAAAACAAAAGTTGGAATAAAAGACATAATAGATTTGTAAATTCGCCTTTTAGAAATAATTCTGAAAATCTTGAAAATAAATTAAAATTTGCTAATCAAAAACGTGTGGCGCATATTATCAGCGACACAGAGGCAGCGGGGCCATCGCGGGGTCGATCGCTCTCATCTATACGGTGTTTTAGTTGCAATGAATTGGGGCATTTTAAGCGTGAGTGTCCCAAGAATGCACAGGATAATAATCCAACGCCTATAAAAAAATCTAAATCTTATTGCACTATATAAATCATATTATTGCGCAATGCAAGTTAAAACAACGTCATGAAGAAGAACGCAATAATAGATCTCAGTCCGCACAGAATTTTTTAAACTTCCAACAGAGGCGTCGAAGCGGTGTGACGACGACCTCGAAATCAAATCAGCACCAAGACAAAAAAATGTCCTCCAAATCAGAGACCCCCGACTCTCAAAGACAAACCCAGTAATTACAGTTGAAAATAGTAATTTTTATAAGGGAATTACATTATTTCTGATTGATACAGGGTGTGATTTGAATTTAATTAAAAAACATAACGTAGATTCAAGAACATGGATAAATAAAAATAAAAGGTATAATTTAGTGGGAATTGGTTCAGAGGTAATTCAAACTTTGGGAGAATTTAAAACAGTGATAAAAGGGATAGAATCAAGTTTTCACATTGTTCCTGATGACTTTCCTATTAATCAATGGGGAATTTTAGGGATGTCATTTTTGAAAAATCATAAAGCTAAATTTATAATTGGTGAATTTTAAATGGATTTGAGAGGCTCAGAATTACCTGAAATTTCGTATTCCACAATTAAAATCCCAGCTAGAACTAAAAAATTGGTAGAAATACCAGTTAAAGATACATATTTGATCGAGGGAGATCCGATTTTCATCGGAGAGTCTCTAGTGACTAAGGCCGGGGACTACGTTAAGTGCTACGCGATTAATAGCACTGCGAGCGATGTGTCACTGACCCTTCCTCCTATGGAACTGGAGGAGTGTGCAGTGGTTTCGTTAGGGGGGCGAGACGGCGATTCTACTACTGGTGCGAATAGCAGGGAGAAAAAAAGGCTAAAAGGTTCGCTGAACTCTTGAAATTGATTGATTTGAAAAATTTAAATGAAGAAGAAAAACGAAATTTAATGGAATTATTTGGGGATTACTTAGATTTATTTCATTTACCTGGAGATAAACTAGGAGCAACCACATATGTAAAACACAAAATAATAACTACTGATAATCAACCTTTCAATGTAAAGCAGTATCGTTATCCTGAAATTCATAGAGATTCATTACAAATTTCGCTAAAGAGGCAAAACCATTAACTGCAATATTGAAGAAAGATGTTTCTTTTCATTGGACTGATTTGCAACAGAAAACATTTGAAATTTTAAGAGATAAAATTTGTTCAGAACCGTTATTACAATATCCGGATTTTACCAGACCGTTTTTACTCACTACTGATGCATCCAATTATGCATTGGGAGCGGTATTAAGTCAAGGAGAAATTAATAAAGATTTACCAATATCTTTTGGATCTAGAACTTTAAATGATGCAGAAATAAATTATAGTACAACTGAAAAGGAGCTTCTTGCTATAGTCTGGGCCGTTGGATATTTTCGCCCTTATTTATACGGACGCAAATTCGTCCTTATCACAGATCATAGACCTTCAGTTTGGTTGCATGGATTAAAAGATCCAGTATCTAGATTGGCTAGATGGAAAATTAAGCTTAGCGAGTATGATTATGAAATTCAATATAAACCTGGAAAAATAAATTCGAATACTGATGCTTTGTCGCGGAATCCTTGTGATCTGGATCAAGATGAACTAATTGAAAATGTTTTTATGGTTGGTGAAATCCTTGATTCTGTAAATCCCGGAAAGGAATCAGATATTTCTGATTCGGAAAAAGACTGCAGTGATCATAGTGATTATGATACTGCAGACGATGCAGAAACAGCGATAGTACAGGCCCCCTCGTGCACAGTGATCCGTACGACCAAGTTTTCGATCGCTGCCGGGTGTCGGGATAGGGACCCCCAAGCGGCACACTACCATAGGACCATCCTTATGCTACAAGCGGAGGGGGAAGGGCACTCGAATCCCGTAATTGATAGGGAAGTTAAGAATTTTGCCTTAAAAAATGATCGTCTCGGTGAAGAGACAAGTCCGGGGAGTGGAGGTAATCTCGTGGATGCATGCGATAAGTGGCTACCACGTACCGACGACTCAGAGTTTGATCAGCTGTATCGTCAGGTAACTCTCACTGAAGCTAGCGTAGGGAACCCGAAGCCGGGCGATGTGGCGACCAAGTCGAAGCCAAGACATGTGAACGGGATGAGGGAGGAGAATGTCATAGATATACATGCTCAGGGAAGAGCAGGTGGGCTATCGGCTGAAGGTGGCGTTAAATGCCTAAATTATGTTTTTCAATGTCAAGAGAACTGTGACAATGAGTGTCAAGAAAATGATAAAAATATAACAACCATGGCCTGTACTCGGGGACGCCTTTGCAGTGTTGGGTCAGAAGTTGTTGAAGGTATGAATCAGGAATTTCACGAAAGAAAGATTCAATTAAATGATTCACCCGTTTTAGTGATTTTGGATGGCAAAATTAGATACAGTAATGATAAAATTAGAATTGGAAATGGTTATATGGTAAATTTCATCTCAGCAGATTGCGAATTAAAATCAATGGTTAATAAAGAGATACTAAAATCTAAATTATTGAAGATTGATGATTTGATCAAGGAGGGCCCAGAGGTTGGTGAAGTGATTGTTTTTGCGAATAAAGGTAGATATATTTTTAATGTAGTAATTAAAAGCAAATTCAAAGATCAACCCTTTCTCAATGTGATATCAAAAGCTGTTTTGGCTCTTAAAAATGCAATAGAAACTCTAAATGTAAAATGTGTTAAAATTCCAAGCTATGATACTGATCTGAATGGGGTCTCTTGGATATCCAATGAACAAATTTTAAGACGACAATTTAAAGATTCAGAAATTTCAATTGTAATTTGTTCAGGGAAAGTAATAATTCCACCAGAGGCTGATCGTGAGGGAATTATGAGAGAATTCCATGAATCGGCAGCTGGGGCATAAAGGCGTTTCAAAAACTTACTGGAGAATTAGAAATAAATTTTATTGGAAAAATATGAAAATAGATATTCAAAATTTCATGAAACTTTGTCGAAATTGTCAAGAAAGAAAATTAGTTAGAGTCAAAACAAAAATGCCAATGGAAATTACAGAAATTCCTAAAGAACCTTTCGATAAAATTCAAATTGATATTGTCGGGCCTCTACCAAGAACTATTAAAGGAAATAAATTTATTTTAACAATCCAGGATAATTTTTCTAAATTTTCTGACGCAATTCCTATACCAAATGCGAAAGCTGAAACAATAGCAGTCGCATTGGCCGAACAATTTATTACGAGACATGGATGTCCAAAAGTAATCCAGACCGATCAAGGAAGTAATTTTATGAGCGAAGTGATGAAAACTTTTTGTAAAATTTTTAAAATCGAAAAAATTAATTCAACTGCTTACCACCCCCATTCGCTGGGTTCTCTCGAGCGTAGTCATCACAGTTTAATTATTATTATTATCGATTAACGATTCGAACTCGAAAGTTCATCGCCTCGTCTACCCGAAACCGCCACGCATCTCTATCCTGTGCATCCTCCACCCAGTTTAAGTAATCATGCCCTAGTTCTTTTAGATCATCCCTTACATTTTTCTCCCATCTGATTCTCGGTCTGCCTAGAGGTCTCTTGCCAATCGGTTTCCCTCTCAAAACTTGCGCCACTGTTCTTTCATTGCCCATTCTTGCTACATGCCCCGCCCATCTTAATTTACGCGCTTTAATTACTCTATTAATATTTGCTGACCCGTATAGGGCGTGCAGCTCATCATTATGCAGTTTCCTCCATTCACCAGTCTCTTCGTCCCTCTTTGGACCATAGATTTTTCTAAATACTTTATTTTCAAAAACTCTAAACCTATTCTCCTCTCCCTTCGTCAGCGCCCACGTTTCACACCCGTACATGACGACCGGCATTATTATTGTTTTGTAAATTCTTACTTTGGTGTTTCTAGATAGCAATCGCGATTTTAGTAGTGTGTTTGCTGCATAGTAGCACCCATTGCCAGCGTGCAGCCGTGCGTTGATTTCCGTTTTAATATTATTTTTGCTAGTTATAATAGACCCGAGGTATTTAAACTCGTTAACCCTTTCGAATTTCATATTTCCGGCCATAAGATCCCCGCCTACATTACTTTGTTCGGATCGGACGACGGTGATATATTTTGTCTTTGATTCGCTAACTTCCAAACCAATATCTTTGGCTTTTGTGATCAAGATCTCTGCGTTTTTAGCTACGGTTTCTTTATCATCCCCTAGTAAGTCGAGATCATCCACATACCCAAGAATTTGTATTATCCCATTGAGGGTAGCACCGGTCGGATTCACTTGTACTTGTCTGACCACGTATTCTAAAACTAAGTTGAAAAGGACGCACGAAAGTGCATCGCCCTGTTTCAGGCCATCGCGGATCGAAAACTCTTCCGATAAACTTCCGTTTGCACGTATTCTACCCCTACTGCCGCTTAAGCAAATTTCGATAAGTCTAACTAATTTTCTTGGTACACCCAAGAACTCTAGGATCCAGTACATTCGTTCGCGTATAATAGAGTCGTAAGCTTTTTTGAAATCGACAAATAGCTGATGCACTACTTCATTAAATTCCCATTTCTTTTCTAACAGTTGTCTAATTGTAAACATTTGATCGCTTGTAGATCGGTTTCGGCGGAATCCACACTGGTAATCCCCAATGACTTCCTCGGCAAAAGGAGTTAGTCTACTTAAGATTACATTGGACAGGATCTTATAACATGAAGGCACAAGTGAAATTCCCCGATAATTGTTACAATTCGTTTTGTCGCCTTTTTTAAAGATAGGAATAATAATAGAGGTATTCCATTCCTCTGGCATGCGTTCTGTTTTCCAAACTGCGCGTATTAATTTACAAATTTGCCTTGTGAGGCAAGGGCCTCCATGTTTTATCAGTTCTGACGGTAGGTCGTCGACGCCCGCGGCTTTGTTATTTTTTAACTTCTTTATGGCCATTTCTATTTCTATATCAGTAGGATCATCAATTAATAGATCAACAGTGTGGATTTCACCGAGATTACCTTCAACGGGGGCTTCGCGTACATTTAATAACTTATCGAAATAGTTTTTCCATAAATTCAGTCTATCTGTCGCATCGGCTACTAGATTGCCATTTTCGTCCCTCATTACTTCCGTTCTACTTTGAAAGCCTTTCCTTATAAAATTGATTCCCCTGTACATCTCACGCGGGTTATTTTGTTTATTATGCGTTTCTATTGCTAGTATTTTATTCTTTTCGCACTCCCTTTTCTTGGATCTATAAAGCCCATTTGTACTTTTACTAATCTCGAGATACTTCTTATGTGTTTGATCGCACTTATTTTGTAAACTAATTAGTTTGGCCTTCCGACGTTTTTCAAACCAAAGTTTGCACTCTTCGTCAAACCATGGTTTGCTTTTGGTTACTTTCTTTAAACCTATAGTAAGTTTCGCGGCTGTCTTTATCGCCTTTTTCATATTGCTCCACAGGGTTTCCGAGTCCTCCACGTAATTATCGTTATCGTCTCTCTGTTCTTGGAGAACGTCGAAATTATTAGAGGTCTCAACTTGATAATTTAATATTTCTGTTGGTGTTTTAAACTTATCTATATTGAAACGAACTGTTGGCTCTGTGCGGCTTGTTTTCTTACTTAACGCTAGCCTAGATCTTAGTTTGGCTATCACGAGAAAGTGGTCTGAATTTAAATCCGCTCCCCTGCACGATCTTATATCGAGAATGTTTGTATGACGTCTTCTGTCAATTAGAACGTGATCAATCTGATTGCGAGTGTTACCGTCTGGTGATGTCCAGGTGGCCTTATGTATATTTTTATGCTTGAAAAATGTGCTTTTGACAACAAGGCTCTTTGAAGCTGCAAAGTTTATTACTCTAGTCCCATTATCATTACTGACGTCATCCAAACTTTCCGACCCTATTGTAGGCCTATATATCGGTTCTTTTCCAATTTTCGCGTTGAAATCTCCCAATACTATTTTTGCGTCATACGTTGAGAACTTGTCAAAAACCTGTTCGATTGTTTCGTAAAAAAGATCCTTAGTATCTTCGTCTTTGTCCTCGGTGGGGCAGTGCACGTTGATCCACACCTGTTTGCTGAAATTGCCCTTTAGTACAATATATGATAACCGATCGTTAATGAATTGAATGTCGATAACCGCTTGCGAAATCCGTTTATTAATGAGAAAACCGGTTCCCAGTCTGAACCCCTTAGCTCCCCGATAGTGAAAAGTATAGTCATCCTTAGAAATTGACGCGAAATCGCCCGGCCAGCAGGTTTCTTGAAGTGCTATTAAGTCAGTATCGTATTTGATTGCTATCTCAATGAGTTCGCTAAATCCGCCAGTATTTAGACTACGCGCGTTCAGAGTTCCCGCCCTTAGATATTTTACGGTAGTTTTTTGTTGTTGCAAGTTAGCCATGATAATTTCGTGAAAATCCGCACGTTAGGATCCTATTCCGATCGTAGGTGAGTCCACCGTCCCAGAAGTGATAACCCCCATACCTCTCTGGGTCTAAGTATGGGAGCTTTCCGACTTTGACAAGGACCGTGCCAACTTGTCGTCAGACACATTACAGTTTCATCCTCGTATCCTAACATCCCCCTGCAAGGCAGCGCGCCTACTGGCATCAATACCCCTTTGGCCCTGTGCAGGCGAATCATTCCACACATCCCTTGCGGGCAGTGTCATCGCTGCGGTGTCCAATGGGGCAGCAGGATTTTTCCCTTACAAGATGTTTAGTTTTGGTTCGGGTAGAGTTTCTAGGTGGATACACGCTGCACCTCGGCTTGCCAGAACCCACCCATTGCGTATGACCGCGAATGGGTGAGTTCCCCCAAGCCATGGTTGTCATGTACCTATTTTCTACCAATGCTGGGCTCACCACACTCACGACTGGTTCCTATCGGCTGTCCGCGACTGCTTATTCTTGTATTCGCAGCTAACCTTAAGGGCTGTTCAGCCTTACGGGCCGTTCCTCTATCCGCAACCTGAGGACGCGCTACGTAGTGGTAATAGGAAACCCACCGAGCAGCATCACAGTTTAATAGAATATTTAAAACAATTTGGTACAAAACAGGATTGGGATGAATGGCTGCGGTATGCCATATTTTCATATAATTCGTTTGTGCATGAGTCTACGGGATGTGCTCCTCATACTCTTGTCTACGGTAAAGAAATGAATTTACCAACTAGTTTTTCTGAAAACAAACCCCCTTCCACTTATGTTAAGTATGTGCTAGATTTATTTCAAAAATTGGTTGACGTTCAAGAAATGGCAGAAGAAAATTTAAAAGCAGCAAAAGAAAGGTCAAAAGGGTATTACGATCAAAAGTTGAATGTGCAAAATTTCAAAGAGGGAGATTTTGTCAGGCTTTTAGAACCCCCATCTGCCCATAAGTTCGATAGACAGTATTCGGGCCCATTCCAAATTGAGCGAATAATTGGGAATTGCGATGCATTAATTAGAATAAGACCCAATAAAACCAAAATTGTACATCTTAATAGATTGAAACTTGCTGCAACTCCAATGGAAATCTGAAAATCGAAACTTCTTTTAAATCAAGAATTTGTAAATAAATAATAAAACATTCTTTTTTTTCAAAATATTTATTCACCATAAATATGAATTCACAACTTTAAATTGTAAATAGCAATAAATAAGAGTGAGTGGATCTTAAGTAAATTTTACTTTTGAAAATGCAAGTTAAATATTATGCAGTTATGCAAGTAAATTATCCGATTAAGTATTAGGCATCACTCTTCTAGTCATTTCAAATTAAAACACAATTAAAATCCTTGAATCAAAAGTTCAAAAAGAAAAAAATCATGAACAGATCAAAGATAAATAACGAAGAACTTTAAAGCACTAAAATAAAAGTATATTTCGAAAATTTTATATTTAAATTTTTGTCCTTTTTCTAATTAATAAAATTAAACTAAAATTTATAATTGAAAATTCTGCATCAATAAATTAAAACTTAATAACATTAGAGCAATAACTTGTTTATAAATAAAATGACTGGAGGTGTGACTGGAGTTATTATGAAAAGAATCGTACCCTAAAACATGAATAAATTTTTCTTTAATTGAAATTTAAATTTCGCGCCGACATATATTTGTATTTTTATTATTTGGGAAATATTTAAATAAAAATATACATATGTATCCGATTTCAATTAAAATTCGCGCCAAGACTAAAAGAATAATTCAAATTTTAAAATACAAAAGGCAAAATTGAAGGATTAAATAGATTGACACTTAAAAACGATTCTAAAAATGATTAAACTTAGTGATTTTCAAGGAGGATTTGGTCTTCCAGGCATTAATTGTAATTAATGAATTTGATTAATAAAGTGGGATTAAAGGAACGATTGAAATTCCATAGAATTAGTGCGTAGTAATTCGACGTTTCGCGAGCACGCAAAGGAATACAAAAAGCAAAAAATGGATTCGTTTGCTGATAATGTTGCCTCTATTTTGGCTGCGGGAATCCAAAATAATAAGATCTTATCAGTGCAAAAATTTAAAAATACTCATTGTGAAGTAGGAATTGTCGGACAATCATCAGGGGCTATTGTTCCTCCCCCTATTTCATCATTCTGGTTAGAATTCATCATGAAATTGATCCATCGATTTAATCATACGTCTGGTGTGATTTTTGTAAATCAATCTGACATTTGGCAGTGGCATTATTTCCACTGTCAGAATAGAATGAGAAGTCCCTGGGCGCATCCCGTAGAAGTTCATCTTACGGTGCTCTCACACTTATGCCATTCACGGCAGTGTCCTGTTTGCGGGTGAGTGGAAATTGTTTTCATTTCTCCTTCTTTGACCTCTTGATCCTTTTTTTTTTCTTTTTTCCCTGAAAATAATGAGAAATTGTATTCAACAGAACTGACGTGTTTTATTCAGTGCCAGCAATCACATGCATAGAGTGCTGTGATGCGTTGATCAGTTTTAAAATCACTTGAATCAAAGTTGTAATGTTATGCATGTAAAAGGTATTGAACAATTAAGAATCAGTTTAAAATTAAAATCAATTTAAATATTTTAAAGAATAATAAGTGAATTACTTGTATTCACAAAATTAATATGCATTGAAAGGACCGAGTTATAGTGTTGACTAAATCCATAAACCATAAAGGAATGATGATACTTTAGTAAAATAATGAAATTAGGATGGCTGGGTAGATTTAAAACCTTATTCAAGCATTAATAAACCAAATTAAAAGAAGCGCAATATTTATTTTAAAACCAATATTACACCAAAAAAATTAAACATTAAAAGTTTCAAAATTATCCTTACCATGATTAAAATTTGTATTTTTGATTTAAGTTAATGATATTCATAAGGAAGCCACTACTCCGATTTTTCTGATAAAAAGTAAATAAGGAACATCGCAGTATTTTCAGAATTGACATTTGGAGTAGATGAAAGTATGAAACTTGAGCAGATTCTTTCTTTCATGGAGAATAGACATAAGCAGTGGGACTCCGATGGTGTTTCGAAGTCGAAAATCGAACGAACCTCTCTTTCTATCTCCACACGTTAGAAAAAGAGGTCAGTTCGACTTTCGACACGCCATCGGAGTCCCACTGAAGGAGACCAAAGTAATGTAACCGAAAATGAGCAAATTTTTGTCGTATAGAAATGGTTACAATACCTCCCGAGATATGGCGCTAGCCGCTAGTGTGGCACGTATTAAAATGGCCGCCGTATATGTTGACATCTTACATTATTTACCAATGTAATTTTCATAGAAATGTATAAATTATTATTTAAACGCAGAAAACTTATTTTACTAATCTCGAAATATCTGTGATTCTATGCAATTGAAGTAATCCTGCCATGGACGTGGCAGGTACTTCAGATTTATTGCACAAACATGGAAAACAATAAGGGCCGGTTCCACCAACCTCGATTAAAAAGTTAATCATCCGTTAAACCTAGTAACGCGTTCCACCACTGTATAGCGGCCGGTTAACTCGCGTTAACCACAGTTAAATCTAACCGGTCAAAATTGATCGGTTAAGGCGACTTAATCGTCCTCTAACCTAAAAACTGAAGTGTCGTTGTGAAATATGGAGTTTTAGGAAGAAGTTCTGAGATCGTCTGATGACGAAGTCGAAGAAGATGTTTTTGAATTTATATGTGATATATTAATATATCACGAACAAAACATACACAAACATTCACTTTTTTTAGGTTAGTGCAGACACGAGCGTGGCGTGAACCTTACCTGGATTTGACGCGCACGGACATATTGCTTTGCTTTCCACTCGACCGACGGGTAGCCAATCACACGAATGATTTGAAGTAAAATAGGAGTTACTTCGAAACGACTATCTGGTTAGCTAACCGCGCCCACGAAAAATGTGGTGGAACGCACAACAGGATAATCCAAGCTTAACTATGGCGTTAACTTTAACCCGCCGTCAGTTAACCACTGATTTAACCGGATTTGGTGGAACCGGCCCTAAGTATCCCTACTGAAAAAGCCTACATAGTAAACTACATTGGAACCTATGTGGGAACCCATATGGGATCCTTTTTTGAATTCCTGTCTCAAATTACGATCTAGATAGGAATATAGGATGGGAATCTATATCGGTTCTTATCATGGGTTTTTATGAAGGTACCTACAATTTTTCAACGGCAATTTATTTAGAAATGTTTAAAGTACCACCATGAATTTTTTCAGATTTTTCCTTTCATTTTTTCAATAAAAAAATATGTTCCAAATTTCACTGTCTTTAAAAGCTGTCAAATTTCCCTACTTTTCAACAGATTTTCGGGTCTGTAAGCTATACATTTTTTTTGGCATATTCGTTTTGGGCTCATTAACGTACAACATTTTGACCTTCAAAATGATCTTTCATTCATTGAGCTACCATTTTTTCTATACTAACTTTTTTAACGTCAAAGCCAGAGGACTCGAATTTTCTCGCCGATAGTAGTTTCAGTACATGATAAGCTTCATTTAACTTATCTTAAAATAAAAATGTACTTGAAATAAATTTTTATCAATTTACGCATGAAATATTCTGTATATAAAAATTATAATTCACAAAAATAATAACCAAAAAATTAGAAATTAAAAAATAATAAATAAATTATAAAATATAATTATAAGGGTGCCTTTCGACGGACCTTGCTTTTCAATTATTCATTGAATTAATAATTCACATAGGGTTCCAATCTATGTTCTTGGCCAATCAGATTTGCCATAAACCAACAAGGTAAATAGAAATGAATCCTATGTAAAATATTAATTCCACAATTAATTCAAAGTCCATGGTCTGTAAAAAGGTACCCTAACTCATTTTGTTGGAGTATGAATACAGCCTAAACTCGTTATGACGTCATATTCATAGGTGGATCATGTTCGTAGGTATATCATGTAAGTTATGTAGTTCATGAATAAAAAATCTCAACAATCGGAATTGGGTGGGGGTGGGAATTGGTTTTCCTTCCGCCTGTCATTCCATTCGAAGTTCATTGTTCTCTGTCGGTCTGTCATTCTCTGTTGTTTCTCAGCCGAAAGTAAAAAGTGTCAGTTCGACCGACGTAATCGTTGTGATCCGAAAATTGTGCTGGTGCTTTCGCAAATAGAGTGTAAATTCCTTTCTGTCCTTTCTAATCTGTGAATCGAGAATTCCTACCTTTCGGAGAAGTTTTCATGTCAAAACCGTCAATATAGATAATATTATAGCTAAAGGATTCTGAAACAAAAGTAGTTATAACAAGATTGGCACAGTTGATAAAAATGTCATTTTTTGCAGTAATGTCGCAAAAGATAATCCAAACACGCTAAGCTCTTTCTAGTGAGTGAAGCCTGTACAAATACCGTAAGTAAGAATCAATTATTCATATTATTGCAAATATATACTCTGAGGAGTGAAAATATATAAACTGTAATTGATTATATTGATTATTCTACATTTGGAGGTTAGGTATTTGGCAAAGTGACGTCATTGCAAAATTATGTATAACCAGTGCTTTTAAATTGATTTTATCACATGATTTAAATTTTTTAATTCGAAATAACGTATTAAATTTAGAATGGTTTAATAATTATCGCCTTCTTATTGGAATTATACAATTGTGAACGTTTTTTTATTTTAAAATATTCGAACAATTTGATTCAGTTTGACAATTTTTGCAAATTTGGATTTATAAATGGAGGGTGGATATAATTTAGTTTAGGGGTCAACCACAAATTACGTAAGGCGTTTTTCTGAGATTTTTAACAACCTCTCCCCATGAAAAATTTGCTCTGACATAAACGTATAAAAATATTTTATTTGGTTGAAAATTTTATTATTTTGTTGGAAATTCGTCTTTTGGGTTGAAAATTCAACTATTTTGTTGAAAATTAACTTTTTTGTTGAAAGTTCGTATTTTAGGTTTGAAAATAAAACTATTTCGTAGAAATTTCGTATAATCATGTATTTTGTTCAAAATTCGTCTTTTGTGGTAGAATATTAATCTTCTTGGTTGAAAATTCATTTTTTACGGTTAATAATTAATTTTCTTAACTGAAAATATAACTATTTAATTTTTGGTTAAAAATTGATTTTTTTAGATGAAAATTCCAATTTTTGGGTTGAAACTTCAACTATTTTGATAATAAATTCAATTATTTTTTTGCAAATCAACCTTTTTGTTGAAAATTCGTCTTTTTGGCATAAAAATTCAACTGTTTTGTAGAAAATACGTCTTTTTGCCATGAAAATTCAATATTTTGTATGATTTTTTTTCTCTGTTGGCTGAAAAATATTTTTGGTCGAAAATTCAACTGTTTTGTTGAAAATTCGTCCTTTTCTTATAAAAATTCATCTTATATCGTAGAAATTTAATCTTTTCTATCTAAAAATTCAACTGGTTGAAAATTGATGTATTTTGTTCAAAATTCGTCTTTTATATGGTAGAATATTAATCTTCTTGATGAAAAGTTCAGTTTTTTGGTTGAAAATTCATTTCTTCTGGTTAATAAATAATTTTTGTTAACTGAAAATATAACTATTCAATTTTTGGTTAAAAATTGATTGTTTTTTGATGAAAATTCGTGTTGGAAATTCAAATTTTTGGGTTGAAAACTCAACTATTTCAATAAAAATTCAATTATTTTATTGAAAATTAAATTTTCTGTTGAAAATTCAACTGTTTTATAGAAAATTCGTCTTTTTGCCATGAAAATTCAACATTTTGTATAATTTTTTTTCTTTATTGACTGAAAAATCTTTTTTTGTTGAATATTCAATTGTTTTGTTGAAAATTCATCTTTTTCTTATAAAAATTTATCTTATCGAAAAGTTAATCTTTTTTATCTAAAAATTCATCTGGTTGAAAATTGATGTATTTTGTTCAAAATTCGTCTTTTATGGTAGAATATTAATCTTCTTGGTGAAAATTTCAGCTTTTTGGTTTAAAATTAATTTTCTATGGTCAATCATTAATTTTGTTAACTGAAAATATAACTATGCAATTTTTGATTAAGAATTAAACTATTTTAATCAAAAATTCCGCTTTTTCGTTGAAAATGAACTTTTTTCTTGAAATTTTAACTGTTTTGTAGAAAATTCGTCTTTTTGCCACGAAAATTCAACATTTTGTATGATTTTTTTTCTCTATTGACTGACAAATCTTTTTTTGTTGAAAATTCAATTGTTTTGTTGAAAATTAACTTTTCTCTTGGAAATTTAACCTTTTTGTAGAAAATTCGTCTTTTTGCCATGAAAATTCTACATTTTGTATCATTTTTTTTTACTGAAATTTTTTTGTTTTGAAAATTCAACTGTTTTGTTGAAAATTCGTCCTTTTCTTATAAAAATTCATCTTCTATCGTAGAAATTTTATATTTTTTATCTAAAAATTCAACCGGTTGAAAATTGATGTATTTTGTTCAAAATTCGTCTTTTATATGGTAGAATAATAATCTTCTTGATGAAAAGTTCAGTTTTTTGGTTGAAAATTCATTTTTTCTGGTTAATAAATAATTTTTGTTAACTGAAAATATAAATATTCAATTTTTGGTTAAAAATTGATTGTTTTTTGATGAAAATTCGTGTTGGAAATTCAAATTTTTGGGTTGAAAACTCAACTATTTCAATAAAAATTCAATTATTTTATTGAAAATTAAATTTTCTGTGGAAAATTCAACTGTTTTGTAGAAAATTCGTCTTTTTGCCATGAAAATTCAACATTTTGTATAATTTTTTTTCTTTATTGACTGAAAAATCTTTCTTGGTTGACCAATTAAACTCTTTTGTTACAAATTCCTTTTTTATGTTGAAAATTAAATTCTTTAACTAAACATTTAATTGTTTCTTTTTTGGGTCAAAAATCATCTTTTTGGATCGAAAACTCAACTATTTGGTTGAAAATTCATATATTTGTTGAATTTTTTTTTTTTTTTTGTAGAAAATTCATGTATTTTGTTCAAAATTCATTTTTTTAACCAATTTTTTTCAACTAAAAATATAACTTCTTCTATTTTGGTGAAAATTTATTTTTTTAAGTTGAAGATTCATATATTTTCTTGAAAATTCTTTTTTTTTCTAGAAAATGAATCTTCTTGGTTGAAAATTCATCTTCTTGGCTAAAAATTTAACTTTTTGGTCAATAATTGAATTATTTGGTTGAAAGTTCATTTCTTTGGATAAAATCCAATATAAAAATTTATCTTATCGAAAAGTTAATCTTTTTTATCTAAAAATTCATCTGGTTGAAAATTGATGTATTTTGTTTAAAATTCGTCTTTTGTGGTAAAATATTAATCTTCTTGGTGAAAAGTTCAGCTTTTTGGTTGAAAATTCATTTTTCATGGTTAATAATTAATTTTTCTGGTTTAAAATTCATCATTTTAGTTAAAAACTCATTTTTTTCGTGGAAAATTTAACGGTTTTGTTAAAAACAAATTTTTTTGAAAATTAATTTTTTAAACTGAAAATGTAACTAGTCCCATTTGGATTGAAAATTTATCTTTTTGAGTTGAAAACACAAGTATTTGGGTGAAAATTGATGTATTTTGTTAAAAATTCGTATTTTTCGGTAGAAAATTGATATTCTTGAGTAAAAATTGAACTATTTTAAAGAAAATTCGTTTTTTTTTGTTCAAAATGAATTTTTAAAACTTAAAATGGATCTTTTTTTTATTAATACTTAATGTATTTTGTTGAAAATTCGTTCTTTGTGGTAGAAAAATAATGTTCTTGGTGAAGTGTTCAGCTTTTTGGTTAAAAATTTATTTTTTATGGTTCATAGTTAATTTTTTTACTAAAAATATAATTATTCCAGTTTTGGATAAACATTGATCTTTTTTAGATGAAAATTCATGTTTTTTTTGGAAAATTTATCTTCTTGTTTGAACAATGAACTATTTATTTAAAAAATCATTCTTTTTTTTGTTAAAGATTCATCATTGTAGTTGTAAATTTATTTCTTTGGTTAAAAATTGAACTATTTTGTTAAAAATTTATCTATTTTGCTGAAAATTGTTTTTTTTTTTTGGTAGAGAATTAATTTTTCTGGTTGAAAATTCGTGATTTTAGTTAAAAATTCCTTTTTCTCGTGGAAAATTTAACATTTTTGTTGAAAATTTTTTTGTGTTTAAAAATTAATTTTTTAAACTCAAAATGTAACTATTCCTTTTGGCTTGAAAACTTATATTTTTGAGTTTAAAACACAAGTATTTGGTTGAAAATTGATGTATTTTGTTGAAAATTCGTATTTTTCGGTAGAAAATTAATATTCTTGGGTCAAAATTGAACAATTTTGAAGAAAATTCATTTTTTTTTGTTCAAAATGAATTTTTTAAACTTAAAACTGATCTTTTTTTGTTAAAACTTCATGTATTTTGTTGAAAATTTGTTCTTTCTGGTAGAAAAATATTGTTCTTGGTGAAGAGTTCAGCTTTTTGGTTGAAAATTTATTTTTTATGTTTCATAGTTAATTTTTTTACTAAAAATATAATTATTCCATTTTTGGATAAAAATTGATCTTTTTTAGTTGAAAATTCATGTATTTTCATGAAAATTCATCTTATTGTTTGAACAATGAACTATTTATTTAAAAAATCATTCTTTTTTTTGTTAAAGATTCATCATTGTAGTTGTAAATTTATTTCTTTGGTTAAAAATTGAACTATTTTGTTAAAAATTTATCTATTTTGCTCAAAATTGTTTTTTTTTTTTTTTTTTTGGTAGAAAATGAATTTTTCTGGTTGAAAATTCATCATTTTAGTTCAAAATTCCTTTTTCTCGTGGAAAAGTTAACATTTTTGTTGAAAATTTTGTTCTTTTTAAAAATTAATTTTTTAAACTCAAAATGTAACTATTCCTTTTGGCTTGAAAACTTATCTTTTTGAGTTTAAAACACAAGTATTTGGTTGAAAATTGATGTATTTTGTTAAAAATTCGTATTTTTCGGTAGAAAATTAATCTTCTTGGGTAAAACTTGAATTATTTTGAAGAAAATTCGTTTTTTTTTTGTTCAAAATGAATTTTTTTAACTTAAATCTAATCTTTTTTTGTTAGAACTTCATGTATTTTGTTGAAAATTCGTTCTTTGTGGTAGAAAAATAATCTTCTTGGTGAAGAGTTCAGCTTTTTGGTTGAAAATGTATTTTTTATGGTTCATACTTAATTTTTTTACCAAAAATATAATTATTCCATTTTTGGATAAAAATTGATCTTTTTTAGTTGAAAGTTCATGTATTTTCATGAAAATTCATCTTCTTGTTTGAACAATCAACTATTTGTTTAAAAAATCATTCTTTTTTTTTGTTAAGGATTCATCATTTTAGTTGTAAATTTATTTCTTTGGTTACAAATTAAACTATTTTGTTAAAAATTTATCTATTTTGCTGAAAATTGTATTTTTTTTTGGTAGGAAATTCATTTTTCTGTTTGAAAATTCATCATTGTAGTTAAAAATTCCTTTTTCTCGTGGAAAATTTAACGGTTTTGTTGAAAAATTTTTGTTGTTAAAAATTAATTTTTTAAACTGAAAATGTAACTATTCCATTTGGCTTGAAAATTAATCTTTTTGAGTTGAAAACACAAGTATTTGGTTGAAAATTGATGTATTTTGTTAAAAATTCGTATTTTTCGGTAGAAAATTAATCTTCTTGCGTGAAAATTGAACTATTATGATAAATAATTATGTTTTTATTCAAAATGAATTGTTTAAACTTAAAATTGAGCTTTTTTAGTAAAAACTTTATCTATTTTGTTGAAAATTCGTCTTTCTTGGTGAAAGTTCATCTTGTTGTTTGACAAATCAACAATTTGGTTAAAAATTAATATTTTTGAAATATATAATAGGGGAAACCTCCACACAGTGGATAACGCAACCTACAGTGGATAATCATTAATTAAAAATACTAATATATGTAAAATAATTAATTTGATTTAATTAATAGTTAAGAAACTATACGTGTTAATAAATTAAACTTAAAATTAATTATTTTTCTTCTATTTGTACTGTCAATTAATGATTATCCACTGTAGGTTGCATTATCCACTGTAGGGAGGTTTCCCCTACCTCTAAGTCGTAATATATATGGATTTACTATTTTTTTCTAATTATTGTTGA
Organism: Andricus curvator; assembly: GCA_932195095.1. Taxonomy (NCBI): domain Eukaryota; kingdom Metazoa; phylum Arthropoda; class Insecta; order Hymenoptera; family Cynipidae; genus Andricus; species Andricus curvator. The sequence goes on along the minus strand of CAKNYM010046462.1, from coordinate 38,031 downwards.
ATATGCAACACTTTTTTAGTCCCCTGTGAAAAAGTGGAAATTGGCGCTTCATTCCTTATGGATTTCCACCCTTGAAATGTCCTAAAAATAATTTCTGAGATGTTCTCTTCTGAAAATAACTTGAAATAGCCTTGGAAATGTATTTTTTTTCAGTTGGCTTGACATGTCATATTCTATCGAACGTCTGAACTATATGCAAGACAGCAGCAGCGATACAGAGACGGATTGTAAGGAGACTGATGGACGCGGACGACATCCTGCGTATAAAAACAGGTTGAGGTCAGAATTAATCAAATTATATACGTAATTACATATAGAACTATTTTTATTTTTTAATGCAAACTGATGTATGTTTAATTTAACCTCTTTAATAATCCATTAGGGTGGTCCAACAATTTTTTCTTCGAATTCTTATGAATAATGCCCGGATATTTGTTCAAATCCACACAAAAATAACTCCATTAAAACAAAAATAGAGGTGGCGCAAGCCCCATGAAGCCCCATATTCACGTATTTCCCATAAGAAAAAAATACATTTTTGTAACTTTTATTCAGAATCCTCAATATTAGCTAAATCGAGCTGAAACACAACATTTTTCTTCACAATTAACCATAGATGCGAGTAAAATATTACTTTTCAAATATCACCCCCATAAGTCTGTTTTACAGGGTAAAAAAAAAAAAATTGAAATTGTTTCTGATACATAAAATACTACTTCATACTGACAGGCCTCACAGACCGGTCCCTATATCCCCTATTGTACCCTATATTCAGTTGAGATCCCTAAAGTACCCTATTTTAATCACTATTCAATATATATTCTATACCTATTTCTGAATTTTCTTGAATTAATTTGAAATATTTCAGGGTATTTTTAAAGATTCCGATAAATTTTGAATAGATTTCAATAACCTGGAGGGATTTTTAAGATTTTAAGGTATTTTGAAAAATTCTAAGGAATTTTCAAGAGTTTTTAAAAGTTTCAAGGGATTTCAAAAGATTTGAAAGTATTCTAAATATTTTAGGGGATTTTAAAAGATTTCTTGGTATTTTATAAGGTTTCCGACGTTTTCAATTATTGTAAGGGTTTTTTAAAGCTCTCAAGGTATTTTAATAAATTTTCCAGTATTGCAGGAAATATCATCAGATTTCATAGAATGTCACGAGATTTTATCATATTTTAGTGGATTTTAAAGAATTTACTCACGAGAAGTGCGGTATTTCATAGGGTTTCATAGATTTGAACAGATTTTAAATTATTTTTCGGAATTCACCCTGAATTCTTATTAATTTATCCTGAATTCTTTTAATTCCTCAAAATTCTTTTGAATTCTTCTAAATTTACTCAATTCTACTTAATTCAATGGATTACATTTTTTTTTTAATTTCTGTTTACTTGATCCTGAGGGTCAATTGATAAAATGATCAAAGTATTTGAAATATTTTAAGGTATTTTTTCAAATACAATATTTAAGGGTATTGTAAAAGATTTCCAGGCGTTTTCAAGGGCTTTAAAAAGTTTTAAGGGATTTCAAATGATATTAAAAGATTTTAAATATTTTAAGAAATGTTGAAAGATTCCCAGAAATGTTTTATTTATTTCAATAGTTTGAAGGGATTTCAAAGACTTTGAAATACTTTAGGGTATTTTAAAAGATTCCAATGCATTTTCAAGAGATTTAAACAATTTTAAGAGAGTTTAAAAATTTGCATCCGGTTTTGAAGAATTTCCTATAATTTCGGAAGATATGGAAGAATTTTACAGGACCTGTAAGGTTATATGATATTTTAAACGATTCTAAGGGATTTTATAAGATTTTCGAAGATTCCAATGACTTTTTGATATTTTAAGAGCTCTGCAGGTATTTTAATAAATTTTCCAGGATTTCAGAAAGTATCATTAGATTTCATGTAATTTCATAATTACTTTCGAAGATTTCGATTTTGTTTTTTTTGATTTCGAAGAATTTATTCACAAGAAGTGAGGGATCTCGTAGGCTTTCAAAGATTTCAAGAGATTTTCAAATATTTTTTGCAATTCATTTGGACTTCGCTCTGAATTATTATTAGTTTATCCTGAATTATTTTAAATTCTTTCGAATTCTTCTAAATTCACTCAATTCTACTCAATTCAGTGGATTTTTAAAAAGTTTTGGTTTAATTTATCTTGAAGTATTTTTCATCAAATTCTTTTAAATTCTCTTTAAGCTTTCTGAACTCATTTCACACTTGCTCAATTCAATGAATTTTTTCATGTTCTTCAATTGTTTTGAATTCTCTCTAAATTCACTCAAATTTTATTGTAATCAATGGAATTTCTTTGATTTAAAATTTGTTTTCCAATTCATTTAAATTGTTTTGTAGTCATTAGCCACTTTTTTGGTTAGAAATTAATGGGGTATCAAAGATTTGATGAGATTTGAAATTATTTTTTGGAATTCACCCTGAATTCTTATTAATTTACCCTGAATTATTTTAAATTCTTTGGAATTCTCTTGAATTTTTGTCATTCACTTAAATTCTTCTAAATTTACTCAATTCTACCTAATCAGTGGATTTTGTTGAATTTTTAAAAGTTTTTATTTAATTGGTCCTGAAGTTTTTTAACCTCACCTTGAATTCTTAGGCATTTCATTAAATTCTTTTGAATTCCCTCGAATTTCTCTAAGCTCATTTCAAAGTTACTGAATTCAATGAAGTTTTTTTCATATTTTTAAATTGTTTTCAATTCATTTAAATTTTTAAAAATCCATCTTGAATTTTTATGAATTTCATTCAATTTTTCTCGCTTATCTTAAATTGCTCAAAATCTATTCTAATTTTACGGAAATGAATGGAATTTTTTGATTCAAAAGTTTTTTTTTTCAAATTGATTTGAATTTTTTTTAATTTAGCTTGAATTGTTTTGAAGTTTTATGAATTTATCCTGAATTTTTTACCCTATGAGCGTGACAAAAAGTACCCTTTGGTCCCTATATTTTATCTCATAGGTACTGTGAGGCCTGTACTGTTAATTAGATGTTTAAATAGATTTTTTAAACAATTAATTATTGTTTTAAGCAATTTTATCTTAGAATGGATATAGAAAGTCGCGGGTTATTATTAATATTCTCTTAGATTAATACTAGAAAATTGCAGTTTTTTCTGAGACTTTCAACTTTTTGTTCACTTTTCACTTGTAGTGAGTTAAATAATTAATCCAAGTTAACAAAATTATTAGTTTAAACAATTTATTATTGTTTATAACTATCTTATTCTTTATTAATGCTAGATATTTGCGGTTTCTTCTAAAATGTTGAACTTTGTACACACTTTTTACTTAGTAAAGTAATAAACAATGCAAGTTAACAAACATGGTCGTTTAAACAATTTATTATTGTTTATAACTATATTCTTTCAGATAAGTGCTAAAAATGTGCGATTTTTTCTGAACTCTTAAACCTTTTTTTGTCGAATTTTCACTTAGTGAGGTAATAATTAATGAAAGTTAACAAAAATGCTTATTTAAATAATTTATTATTGTTTATAACCATATTCTCTCAGAGAAATGCTTGAAAGTTCCCTTTTTTCTTAAATCTTTAGTTTTTCTCTGACTTTTTAGTTATGAACACATAATAAGTAAAGCTCAACAAGAATCATTTTTTAGATAGTATTTTACTGTTTCAAATGAATTATTTTTGCTCTTTATTATTCTTTTATTTTAATAATTTATTACTTATATTTAAGAAAAAGAAAGAGATTGTTTGAAATATGTTTCTCTCTAATGTTTATTTATCATTTGTTCATAACTAAAAAGGCAATAACAAAGTTGAACATTTCAGAAGAAACCGCAACTTTCTAGCTATTATCGAAGAGAAAATAGTTATAAAGAATAATAAATTGTTTAAACAGCTAATTTTATTAACTTGCATTAATTATTACCTCACTAAGTGAAAAAAGTGGGCAAAAAGTTAAAAATTTCAGAAAAAAAGCAACTATCTGGCATTAATATAGATGAAGATAGTTACTAATAATAATCATTTGTCTAAACAATTATTTTTGCTTAAATTAAATAATTATTAAGTCACTCTAAGTGAAAAATAGACAAATATTTAAAAATTTAAGAAAAAATCGCAACTTTCTACCATTAAGCAAAGAGAATATTATTAACAATAATAATAAATTGTTTAAACAATATTTTTGTTAACTTGAATTAATTATTACTTCACTCTGATTGAAAAATCGACAAAAAGTTGAAAATTTCAGAAAAAACCGCAATTTCTAGCATTATTCAAAGATAATAATATTAACAATAATAATAAACTGTTTAAACAATTATTTTTATTAACATTAATGAACCTTAATATTACTAACCTCTCTCTAATTGAAAATTCGACAAAAAATTGAAATTTTTTGAAAAAACCGCGACTTTCTATCTCCATTCTAAGAGAAAATTGCTAAAAACAATAATAAATTGTTTAAACAATTTACGTAAACATCTAATTATCAGTATAAAGTTGTATTTTATGAATTAGAAACAATTTGTATCAAGAAAACAGCAAAAAAAATCATAATTCGCGCCAAAAAGTCGCAAAACCCATTTTTTCACTTATGGGGGTTTTTTTGGGACCCTATAAAACAGACTTATAAGGATGATATTTGAAAAATAAAATATTTCATTCGTATTCTATGGCTAATTGCGAAGAGAAATCTTGAGTTTCAACTCGATTCAGCTAATATTGAGGATTCTGAATAAAATTTACAAAAATGTATTTTTTTCTTATGGGAAATACGTGTTATTTCCGGGCGTTATTCATAAAAATTCGCGAAAAAAATTTCCAATGCATTTTTCGACCACCCTATAGTCCAGTCATCACGTATTTGATCGATTAAATAAGTTCCCCATGAACTTTTTTTGCTTGACCCCCTTCATTTTAGCATTAAAAAAGGCCCTGAAAATCAGTTCTTTTAAATATCTCGTCTCGCGGAAAAATGGTACTTTCCAGTTTTTTTTACAAAAATTTCATATTTCTGCATATCTCACATAAAAATTGTTTACAGATGAAAGGAATACAACTCGATTCCCTGTAAATAAAAAAAATGTTTTAGTTCTAACAGGTCAAAAGTTATGATCCTCGGAAATTAATCATTTTTCCCCGATTTCGCTATAACTTCAGTGTTTTTTCACGAATAACCGGGAATTTAATTACAAAACCGGGAATTTATTTCTGATCTCAGAAAAAGTCAAGTTTTCATTATTTTAATAATTTGTGTCAATTTAGAAAAGTGATTTCTACTTTATCTATAGTCGCAGATTTGTCAGATTATCTCAGTTTACTCTAATTAAATTATAATTTATTATTATTTTCCATTATAAGAAAAAGCTTTTGCAATTGTTTGCTCTGTGAGATTTTTTTTGCCTACTTAAGTTTCATAATCGAATTGATATTTCATACAAAAACAATAATTGTTTCAAAAAATGGATTTACCACGTTTTATTCGCTTACTCCTCATTTATCTGACTTGGAACAGGAAATTTAAGAAAATAGTTATCGTTTTTATTTTAGGACAGAAATATAAGGTAATATTAAGTAAAGAAATATAATTTCACTTGGAAGCGGGAATTCTTGACATGGATCGGGAATTTTTTAAAGAATTATCATTCGGATTTAGAAGAAAAGAATTTGAAATAATCCCTATTCCAAGTCAGAATTCGTCACACTTTGAAATTTTTGTTACATTGTTCGTTGCGAATTCATTTTTCTTTAGTTAAAAATGCAACTATTTGATTAAAAGTTAAACTCTTTTGTTAAAAATTTTGTTTTTGGTTGAAGATTCATTTAAATTAAAAATTCATCTCTGGTTGAAAATGTAACTTTTTTAAACTAAAAATTTAACTATTTAATTAGAAAATAACTATTTTGCTGAAAATCCGTTTTTTTCTGGTTAAGAATTAGAATTTTAACAGAAAATTTAATCATGCTATTTTTGGTTGAAAATTGCTCTTTTCTAGTTCAAAATTCAACTATTTCGTTGAAAATCCACGTATTTTGTTCAAAAAATCAATTTTTTTTTGTAGAAAATTATCTTTTTCTTTGCAAGTTAATCTTCTTGTTGGAAATAAAATTAATTGGAAATAAAGTTACTTGGTTGAAAGTTAAACTCTTTTGTTGAAAATTAATTTTTTTCGTTGAAGATTCATCATTTTAATTAAAGATGCATCCCTGTTTGAAAATGTAACTAATTTGTTAAAAATCAATTTTTTTAACGATAAATTTAACTATTCAGGTAAAAAATTAAACTATTTTGCTGAAAATCCGTTTTTTTTGTTTTTTTAAGAATTACATTTTTAACAAAAAAATTTTATCATTCTATTTTTGGTTGAAAATGTATCTTTTTTGGATGAAAATTTATGTACTTTGTGAAAAAATCGCCTTTTTTTGTAGAAAATTCATCTTTTTGGTATAAAATTCAATTATTCCAGTTGAAGATTCATCATTTTAGTTGAAAATTCATCAGTTTAGTTGAAAATTAATTTCTTCAATTGAAAATTTAACTGCATCATTTTTAATTGAAAATTAACTTTTCTAGTTCAAAATTCAACAATTTTCATGAAGACTTGTCTTTTTTAATTGAAAATTCAACTGTTTCGTTGGAAGTCCACGTATTTTGTTAAAAAATCATTTTTTGTTGTTGAAAATTATCTTTTTCTTTGCAAGTTAATTTTCTTTTTTAAAAATTCTTTTCGGTTCAAAATTCACGTATTCCAGTTAAATATTTATCATTTTAGTTGAAAATTTATCTTTTAGGTTGGAAATAAAATTACTTGGTTGAAAGTTACTCTTTTGTTGAAATTTTTTGTTTTCGCTGAAGATTCATCATTTTA
>CAKNYM010046461.1:127064-139332 GCA_932195095.1 Andricus curvator | reverse complement strand
TTTCTGTTTAAAACTCATGCCTTTGGTTAACATGTTTTTTTAGGTTTAATTTTTTTTTTACAGAGAAAATTCTATTTTTTGTTTAAAACTGATATTTTTAATTGAAAATTGATATTTTCTAGTTCAAGATTCAACTGTGCAGTTGAAAATTCATGTCTTTAGTTGAAATTTTTTTTCTGTTGTTCGAGAATTAATTTTTTTTTACTGAGAAAATTCTATATTTTGTTTAACATTGATATTTTGAATTAAAAATTGATATTTTCTAGTTGAAAATTCAACTATTTGATTGAGAATTTATTCATTTTCTTCAAACATCGTATTTTTGCTAGAAAATTAATTTTCTTGGTAAGAAATTCATCTTTTTTGGTTCAAAATACAACTGTTTAGTTAAGAATTAATTTTCATTGGTTGAATTTAACTGCTTTTTATGTAAAATTACAATCTTTTTGGTTAAGGGTTGAACTTCTTAATAAAAAATTAATTGTTTTGTTGAAAATTCGTCTTGTCGGTTGAAAATTTAAATATTTTGTTAAAAATTCATGTTTTTCTGGGTTAAAAATGCAGCTATTTGTTTTGTGATTCATGTATTTTGTTCAACATTTTTTTTAGGGTGAACTTAATTTTTTAACTAAAATTTTTTTTGATTTTTTCAATTTTTCTCTTAAGCCATGAAATTTAGAAGTTATATTATTGAAGAAAAATATTTTTTTCCAGTTTATTTGAGTTAGTATTTTTACAGGAGAGGGAATAAATGCCGTTTTCTTCACACAAAAATTGAAATACGGTTGGATGTAAAAAATTAAAAGTTTTTGAAATAATTTAGTTGCTGCATTTCTTAGTTTTAGATCAAAATTAGGAAGAGATGATGAAAAAATGGTTTTAGCTTGTCCGAAAATACTTTTTTAAAGAGAAATACAATTTGGAAGGCATTTTTTCATGTAACTAAAAATTTTAATTTCTTTGGGAATTTTGAAAAAGTTAAGCAACTGTGGTATTCCAATTATGCTATTTATAAACAGTTTAAAAATTTAGCCCTATCAGATTTTTTCTAAAAAAAAAAATAATTATCTTCTTTTTTTCTTTTTTAGAATTTTATTTCTCAATTAATTTCTCAAAAATGTATCAATTTTCAGGGGTGAAAGTTTTAGAACGAAAAATTCAATTTTTGAATGGGTTCTCTATTATATCAATCAATATAATTCAAAAATAAAAAAGGCATAAAAGAGACAAAAAAATGAAGCTCAATCGGATATAAAAAGCTTACCAACCACAGATCAGAGGTTTGTGGACCCTCATACAAATTATGATATTTGATCCCATTTTTATTACATTAAAAATGCATTGTATTACATTTTTCCCAAATTTTTCCCAGAGGAGATTTAATTTAAAAAAAAAAAAATACGTTTTCAGGAAAGAAATGCTTAAGAGAAGTTATTGAATTTACAAAAAACAATTTTCAAGAATTTATTTTATTTTTATTATTATATATTATATTATATATATTATATTATTTTATTTATTTATTTATATTCAAATTAATTTAATCTCAAAACCTATGGAACGTAGTTGGCGAAATGATGATCAATTGTGTGTTTTTCGGAATTTTTAGATTTAGTTTTCTAAAATAATTAATATTTTTAACTATTATTTATGTTGTGATTATTATCTTTTTAAATTCTGAGCAGTTATTAATTCATGAGACATTTCGTACTGAAAAAGTCAAATAAAAAAGAAATATTTTTTCATTTGATGGTTTTTAAACAACTGTAATTTTTTGTTAAAACATGTACTTTTTTGTGAAAAAATGTACAAAATTTCACAAAAAATACAGTATAAATCTACAACGTATTACAAAAAGCTGCGATATTTTACATATTTTGAATTTGGGAGTTTGACTTCATAAAAACACTTTTAATTTTACGTCAATTATTCTAGAAAATTACAAATCTTTACGAAAAAATACCAGATTTCACAAAAGAAAAATTTAAAAAATGGAAAAATTTAAAATAATTGTTTATTTTCAAAAATTAATTTTCAGGGAATATTCAAAAAGATTCAAAAAATATGAATTATGAATGACAATTGAACAATTATAAATTCGGAAAATAATCGAGTAAGTTCAAAGTATATTCAAAAAGTTTTGAAAAGATTTCAAAATAATTTAAAACCTGAAAAGATTTCAAAACGTTTAAAAAACAATGCAGATTTTCTTAAATTAATTTAAAAAGAATATTTAATAAGATTTTCAAAATTTGAAAAAAGAATCTTCATGATTCGAAGGTAATTTTTTTACTTTTGCTGGATTTTCAAAAAATTGTAGCGAAAATTTGAGTTCCAAGGTAGCAAAATTATTATTAGATGCCTGGAAAATGTTTGAATGAGTTTTTTTTTAACTAATTTTTAAGAGAATATTTAAGAAGATTTCAAAACAAATTTTAATAAATGAATGAATTAATGTTTAATCTTTTTATTTCAGCTGTTCAATTTATAAAAGTTAAAATTTAAAATTTTGCAGTTTAACGGCTTTTAATTAAAAATTTTTCAATTGAAAAGTGTTGAAAGCTTCCATTTGGCTGATTTAAATTACACGGAACTGTTTTTGAAAATCTCTTTTCCTGTTCGATATTCAACTATTTTGTTAACATTTTCTTTTTAAATAATTTTTTTCAACTCAAAATGTTAATATTCCATGTTTGATTGGACATTTATCTTCTTCAATTAAAAATTCAACTTTTTGATTTAAAATTAGTTTTTATGGGAAATTAATTTTTCTAACTGAAAATTAACCTATTATATTTTTTCTAAACATTTTATCTTTTTTTGTTAGAAAATCATCTATTTTGTCAAAAATTTGTCTTTTTTTGTAGCAAAGCCTTTCGGATGAAAATTCTATTAAAAATGAAAATGTTTGGTTGAAAATTCATGTATTTTGATAAAAATTATTCCTTTTCGGTAGAAAATTAGTTTTTCTTATGAAAAATTAATTTTGTTAACTAAAAATTGAACTATTTGATTTGTTATAAAATAATTTCTTTCACAGAAATCTCAACATTTTGGTTGAAAACTTAAATATTTCGTTGAAAAATTATTCTACTTGAGTGAAAACCTATTTCTCAAACTTAAAATTAAACTATTCTGTTTTTTATCAAATATTTATCTTTTTTATTTGAAAATTTATCTATTTTGCTGAATTTTTTTGGTAGAAATATAACCTTCTTGGTTAATAATTGAACTATTGTGTTAAAAATTCGATTAATAATTAAAATATCTGGTTGAAAATTCATATATTTTGTTAAAAATTATTCTTTTTTGGTAGAAATTCAATCTTTTTTGGCTGAAATTTCACTTCTTAGGCTGAAAATTAGTCTTTCTATTCTTGAAAATTAATTTTTTTAATTACAAATTTAACTATTCACCTTTTTGTCGAAATTCTTTTTGGTAGATATTAAAAATTTTTGGTTGAAAATTCATCTATTTGGTTAAAAATGTAACTATTTTGTTTAAAATTTATTCCATTTGGTCCAAAACCTATTTTCTAACACAAATTCAAACTATTCTATTGTTTGTTAACAATGTTATATTTTTTACTTGAAAATTCATCTATTTTTAAAAAATGCGCTTTTTTTGTAGCAGTATAACCTTTTTGGTTAAAAATTTTACAACTTGGTTACAAATCTATTTGTTTGATTAAAGATACATAATTTCAGTTAAAAGATCATTTCTTTGGTTACAAATTCAACAGATTTTATTAAAAAAAATTTCTTGTTGAAAATGAACTTTTTTGATTAAAAATGTAGCTATTTCATTTTTGCTAGAAAATTGAACTTTTTCGTTTGTCTTGATTGAAAATTCAACTTTTCTGTTGAAAATTCGTATTTTTGGATTAATTTAACGTTCTTTTATTGAAATTAAATTTTTTAGTGGAAATATCAACTATTGCTCTTTTTTTGTAGAATTCATTTTTTTATCAAAGATTTATCAGTTTGGTTGAAAATTGAACTATTTAATTGAAAATTCCTTTTTCTTGGTTGAAAGTTAATTATTTTAACTTAAAATGTAATAATAAAATGTTCAATTAATTTTGTGGATCAACAATAAACATTTTTTGAGATCCAAAACTTGAATCAAAAATTTAAAATAAATTCAACACATTTCTCTGAACTTTTGGAAATTGTAATGTGTTTAAAATATTTGGAACTAAAAAATTAGGAAAATTTTAGCAATTAACATTTCAAATTACATTTCTTGAACGGAAAACATTAACTTTTGTATTTCAGTTTATTGAATACCTTTTTTCCATTGATTATTATTATTAATATTATTAAATTATTGAATTATTTAATATATTATCTAGATAACATAAATGATATTTCAGCCAAAACAAGATTTTATTTTTTAGTTAAAAATAGTTAAATTCATGCCAAAAAAGACAAATTTTTAACAAAATAGCTGAATCCCCAACAAAAAAAAAAATTAATTTTTACCATTTGAATTTCAAACCAAAAAGAGGTTAAGTTTTTTAAAAAAATAGACAAATTTTCTACCAAACAGTACAATTTTTTAACGCGAAAATATGAATTTTTAATGAAATAGATGAATTTTTTACCAAAAACGACGAATTTTCAACGAAATAATGACATCGTGAACCAAAAAGATGAATTTTTGACTAAAATAATGAATATTTGGTAAAAAAATTCATTTTTAACAAATTAGTTGAATCCTCGATCAAAAAAGGTTAATTTTCAATCATTTGCATTTTTAACCGAGAAACACAAATTCTCCAAAAAATAGTACAAATTTCATCTTAAAAAAGATTTTTCAGCCATGAAAGAAAAAAAATTCACCCAAATTATTATTTTTGGGGGATAAATAATTTAAAATACAAAATAAAAATCTCTACCAAACATTTCTTTTTTAAGTTTCTTTGTTCATTTGTTTTTAAAGTTAAATAAATATATAATTTTTCTAAGATTTCTTGAGAAAATTCGAAAAATTTTTTGAAGGTTCCAGATATGTCGAAAAAGTATAATTTTTTATTTATCAGGATTTTGAAAAATGTTAGGAATAGTTCGAGTAAGTTTGAAAGATATTCAGACGTTTAGAAGTTTGGAAGATAAATATTTCTTAAACCGACTCCAAATATTCCTAAAATTTTGAACATTTTTTCAAAATTAAAAAAGTTGCCCTAAAATCTTTCAGATATTTTCGAAATTTGTAGAAATATTTTGAAATATTTTGAAACTTTTTCAAATTTTCTTTAAGAATTAATTTTTCAAATTAAAAAGTAATTAAAAATTTTCCCAGGAATCTTAAGAAATTTTTTTATTTTCTTAAACTTCTGAAATTTCTTAAAAAGCTTCGAAATTCTTATCGAAATCTTCAAAAATTTAAATTTTGTTTAAAATTTTTGGAAATCTTTTCAAACTTAAATTTATTTTTTAACCATTTTCAAAACTTTTGAACCTTCTAAATATCTTTTAAAATTCTTCTAATTCTTCCAAAAATTTTCTTGAAATTCTGAAAAATTAAAAAACTTGCCTTCAAATGTTCTAGATTCTGTTTTGATAATTTTGGAAACCTTTTGAAATGTTAAATTTTTTAAAAATATTATCTTGAAATTAATTTTTGAAAATAAAAAAAATTTTAAATTATCACATGAATTATAAAAATATATTTTTTCTTGTCGTGAAGTCTTTTGAAATTTGGAAGAAAATTTTTATAAAATTTTGCAATTTTTCTATTGGAAAGATTTTGCTTGAAAATCTTTCCCATTCTTTTTCGAAAATTTCGAAAATGATTTAAAATCTTTTGAAATTTTTGTCAATTTTCTCTTAAAAATTATTTTCAAAATGAAGAATCAGTTTAAATTTTCCCAGGAAAGAAAAAAAAATTAATTTCAAAATTTACATTTTTTTCCCAATTTTTGGAAATCTTTTCAAACTTAAAATCACTTTTCAACCATTCTAAAAACTTTGTAACCTTCTAAATAACTTTTAAAATTCTTCGAATTCTTCCAAAATTTTTCTTGACATTCTTCAAAATTAAAAAACTTGCCTTCAAATCTTCCATATTCTGTTTTGACAATTTAGGTAATCTTTTTAAATATTAAATTTTTGTTCAATATTATCTTAAAATTAGTTTAAAAAAATAAAAAATCAGTTTAAATTATCCCATCAATTATGAGAAACATTTTTTTTTATCGTGAAACCTTTTGAAAATTCTTTTATAAAAGTTTGCAATCTTTGCAATTCTTTTTCGAAATTTTAGATAATAATCTAAAATCTTGGTCAATTTTCTCTTAAAATTTATTTTCAAAATAAAGAATCAGTTTACATTTTCCCAGGAATTTTAAAAAGTTTTTTTATTTTCTTGAAGCCTTTTAAACATCTTGAAAACCTTTGAAATTTCTTTTAAAATCCTAAAAATGTACATTTTCTGTACAATTTTTGGAAATCTTTTCAAACTTAAAATCACTTTTTAACCGTTTTAAAAACTTTGTAACCTTCTAAATATCTTTTAAAATTCTTCGAATTATTCCAAAGTTTTTCTTGAAATTCTGAAAAATTAAAAAACTTGCCTTCAAATCTTCCATATTCTGTTTTGACAATTTAGGAAATCTTTTGGAATATTAAATTTTTGTTCAATATTATCTTAAAATTAATATAAAAAAACTGTTTAAATTATCCCATGAATTAAAAGAAACCTTTTTTATTATCGTGAAACCTGTTGAAAATTTTTAAATAAAATTTTGCAATCTTTCCCATTCTTTCTCGAAATTTTAGAAAATAATCTACAATCTTGGTCAATTTTTTCTTAAAATTTATTTTCAAAATAAAGAATCAGTTTAAATTTTCCCAGGAATTTTAAAAAGTTTTATTTTTATTTTCTTGAAGCCTTTTAAACTTCTTAAAAAGCTTTGACATTTTTTTTCAAAATCTCCAAAATTTACATTTTGTTTAAAATTTATGAAAATCTTCTCAAACTTAAAATCATTTTTTTAACCATTTTCAGACATTTTCAACCTTCTAAATATGTTTTAAAATTCTTCGAATTCTTCCAAAATTATTCTTGAAAATCTGAAAAATTACAAAAAATGGACTTAAAATCTTCCAGAATTTGTTGTGCCCATTTTAGAAATCTTTTAAAATTTTTTGTCATATTTTAAAACGTTTTTAAATGTTCTTTAAAAATTAATTTTTCAGTTTCAAAAATCAGTTCAAATTTTTCCATGAGTTGAAAGAAAATTTTTGTACTATCGTGAATCCCTTCCAAATCCTTAGAAAGCTTAATTTTTTCCCCCAAATATTCAAAAATGTACATTTTTCAAAACTTTTGAAATTCTTAATTAGCTTCTTCATTTTTGAAATCTTCAAAAATCTAAGAATAACATTTTGTATATCAAAATGCTGGACACCTTTCCTATACATTGATTATTATTATTGAATATATATTATTTAGATAACCTTACATTTCTCATAAACCTGAAGTTTGCACATTTTTATTTTAAACGGGAAAAAGGATGCGCTTTTTAATAATTGAATTATAAAATGTATGATAAAATTTTTTGAATAAAAAACCAAAGATCTTATATTAAAGGTCGTATGTTTTCCCTTGAAAAGAAATATATTTCAGCCAGAAAAAATTCCTTGGCATCACCAGGATCAGACTGCCCGATTTATAAATTTGAAGAAAAATATTTTGAAATTGAATTCCGTATATTTTTCTGTGGATTTGAAGAGAACGGGAGTGGCGATTTTTCCTTTTTGACAATTTGGCATTTCTCGTGAACTCGAAGCAAATTTATAGTTGTGAGGATTTTTCCTCAGGGGTTAGGAAGTGACAGTGATAGAAACAAAGCGGAGATATCCGGCAAAAACGGGATAAACGGAAAAATGGATTTGACGTTCGACGTCAGTGACGGCGAAATTCTAGTATTTTGAACCATTTTATTATTGGATACATATATATTCGAGAACGTGACTATGGTGCTGTCCATGCTATGTTTGCTGACAGTATCAATTTCGGAATAACGCAAGCGGATTTATACCCAAGCGCATTCTATAGGCCAAATAACCTGGACATTGCGTTCTACCTCTATACCGTATGATTTTGCTGTAACAGATGCAAATTTCATATCAGTCACTCATTTCAAAAATTATTTTCAACAAATTTCAGATGGAATAATATTAACGAATTTTGAAAATTCAGTCAAAATAATTACGGAAAGAGAAATATGACGGAAAATGAAAACACCCGAAAGAAGATAGAACTACAAATTCAATTCAGAAAATTTTGTATTTCCGAAATTAGTAAGTTCTCGAATATTCAAATTCTCGAGAATGTTTAATTCCGAAATTTTCCAAATTTTGAATATGGTTAAATGCCGTCACTTCATATTCCGGAAAATAGTCAATTCCTGAATTTTCAAATTCCAGCAAAGAAATTCCCGAAAGAAAATAAAAGTAGAAAATTAAATTAATCTAATATTCTCAATTACTTCAATTCAGATGATCTTTCAATTCCTTGCATGCCTGAATTCCTTGAATTCTCTTATTTCCGTCAATTTTCTAAATTCCTTAAGTTCTGTAAATTCCTTGAATTCTCTCATTTCCCTACATTTTTAGAATTCTCTAAATTCCTAAATATCTCTAAATTGTTTCAATTCTCTGAGATCCTTGATTTCTATAAATTCCTTGAATTCCATGAATTCCTTGAATTCTATGAATTCCTTGAATTCCATGAATTCCATGAATTCCTTGAATTCTATGAATTCCTAGAATTCTATGAATTACTTGAGTTCGATGAATTCCATGAATTCTGTGAATTCCTTGAATTCTATAAATTTCTTGAATTCTATGAATTCCTTGGAATTCTATGAATTCTTTGAGTTCGATGAATTCCGTGAATACTGTGAATTCCTTGAATTCTATCAATTCTATCAATTCCTTGAATTCTATGAATTCCTTGGATTCTACGCATTCCGTGAATTCTATAAATTACTTGAGTTCTATGAATTCCGCGAATTTTATGAATTCCTTGAATTCTATGAATGCCTTGAATTTCTCGAATTCTATCAATTCCTTGAATTCTATGAATTCCTTAAATTCTATGAATTCTTTGAATTCTGTGAATTCATTGAATTCTATGAATTCGATGAATTCCTTGAGTTCTATTAATTCTGTGAATTCTATAGGTCCCTTGAATTCTCTGAATTCCTTATATTCTGTCAATTCCTTGAATTCTACGACTTTCTTGAATCGCTTGAATACTATGAATTCCTTGAATTCTTTGAATTCCTTGAATTCTATGAATTCCTTGAATTCTATGAATTCCTTGAATTCTATGAATTCCTTGAATTCTATGAATTCCTTGACTTCTATGAATTCCTTGAATTGCTTGAATTCTATGAATTCTTTCAATGCCTTGAATTCTCTGAATTCTATGAATACTTCGAATTCTATGAATTCTATGAATCTCTTGAATACTTTCAATTATTTGAATTCCGTGAATTCTTTGAATTCCTGAAATTCTATGAATTCCTGGAATTCTATGAATACTTCGAAATCTATGAATTCTTTGAATTCTATGAATTCTATGAATTTTTTGAATACTTTCATTTCGATCAATTCCTTGAATTCTATGAATTCCTTAAATTCGATGAATTCCTTGAAATCAATGAATTCCTCGAATTCTCTGAATTCCTTGGATTCCTTGGATTCTGTGAATTCCTTGAATTCTATGACTTCCTTCAATTCCTTGAATTCCTAGAATTCTACAACTTCCTTGAATTGCTTGAATACTATGAATTTCTTGAATTCTATAGATTCCTTGAATTATATATATATATATATCACCAACAGCCATACCACGCTGAAAAAACCAGTTCTCGTCAGATCACTGAAGTTAAGCAGCGTTGGGCGCGGTTAGTACTTGGATGGGTGACCATTCGAGAAAACTGAGTGCTGTTGGCACGTCGTGCCTTGAATTCTCTGAATTCTATGAATATTTCGAATTCTATGAATTCTATGAATCTCTTGAATACTTTCAATTCTTTGAATTCCTTGAATTCTTTGAATTCCTGAAATTCTATGAATTCCTTGAATTCTATGAATACTTCGAATTCTATGAATTCTTTGAATTCTATGAATTCTATGAATTTTTTGAATACTTTCATTTTGATCAATTCCTTGAATTCTATGAATTCCTTAAATTCGATGAATTCCTTGAAATAAATGAATTCCTCGAAATCTATGAATTCCTTGAATTCTTTCAATTCCTTGAATTCTTTCAATTCTTTGAATTCCTTAAATTCTATAAATTCCTTGAAATGTATGAATTTATTGAATCCTCTGAATTCTTGAAAATCTCGTAATTCCTCAAATGCTTTGAATTCCTTGTATTCCTTGAATTCCTGGAATTTCTGGAATTCCTTGATTTCTATGAATTCCTTGAATTGCTTGAATGTTCGGAATTCCTAAAATCCTTGAATTCCTTGAGTATTCTGAATTTCTAGAATTCTTTTAATTCCTGAAGATCTTTGAATTAATTCAATATTCTAAACTCCCTGAATTCTTTGAATTTGCTGAATTCTTTCAATTCCTTAAATTCCTTGAAATCTCTGAATTCCTTAAATTATCTTAACTCCTTGAATTCTCATAATTCCGTGAATTCTCCAGATTCCTCGAATTCCCTGAATTCCTCAAATTCCCTGAATTCTCTGAATTCCTCAAATTCTCTGAATTCCTTGAATTCTCTGAATTCTTTGAATTCTGTAAATTCCCTGAATTCCTTGAAATTTCTGAATTACTTGAATTCTCAGAATTCCTGGAATTCTCTTGATTCCTTGAATTCCTTGATTTCTTGAAAGTATTCGAATTCCTTAAATTCTATTAAATAATTGATTTCTATGAATTTCCTGAATTCCTTGAATATTGGAAATTCCATGAATTCGTTGAATATTATGAATTTCTTGAATATTCAGAATTTCATGAATTCCTTCAATATTATGAATTCCTTGATTATTCCAAATGCCTTACATTCTTTTATTTTCTAGAAAATCCCCAAATTCCTTAAATTCTTTGAAGTCCTTGATTTCTGTACATTTCCTGAAATCCTTCAATATTCTGAATTTCTTAAATATTCGAAATTTCATGAATATTCTGGAATTTCTTAAAATTTTTGTTCATTTTCTGAATCACTTGAATTCCTTGAATTTTCTGAATTCCTCCTATTTCCTGAATTTCTCGAATTCCCTAAATACTCTGAAATCCCTTAAATTCTTTAAATTCCTTGAATTCCATAAATACTTCGAAATCCATGAAATTCTCAAAACTCACTAAAATCCTTGAATATCTTGAATTGACTGAATTCCCTGAATGCACTTGAGTCCCTGAAATTCTCTAAATTCTCGAAAATTGAAACTAGAAAAATTCATAAACTTCAAATTTTCGAAATTTTGAAACTAGAATATCCAAAATCTCGAAATTTCAACTTCCCAAAATTAGTTGATTCTTGAAATTAGTAAATTTTCCAAATTTATAATTTCCAAATTTTTAAATTAGAAAAAAATAAATCTTGAATTTATTATTTTTGGTCTACTGCATGGATTTAAATTTAAAAGGGATCATGAAATTTTCAAACTATGAAGTTATACCTGTAAAATAAAACATTACTTTAACCTATAAAAATATTAAATATAATTGTTTTCGAGAATTAACTAATTTCAAAAATCTATTAATTTGGTCAATTTGAAATTTTCTCAATTTTTTCAGTTTCGTTAACTTTTGCTTTTGGAATATTTTAATTTCGTTAATGAACCTTTTATGCAGTATTTCATTGCGGAAAAAGATACGTAATTCAATTTGAAAATATTTTACTTGAAATATATTTTCATCATACTGAAAGTTAAAATGTCCACTTTTTTACATTTTCCCACTGAATTAGTTTTTTTTAAAAAAGACTTTAATTCTCAAAGTAAGGATGAATATGTAACATTTTCCAGAAATATTTACCTAATTTGGCTACGCTAATTTTCCCAGAGTTGGTTCCGTGACATCGTTAGCAAACACAAAAATTATGTAGTAGAGTTACATTTTCCGCGAACGGGTTGCAGGATTCCCTGTTATTAAAGTTTGACCTGAAATGACGCTTTAAGTATAGGTTCTTTAAGTTATTTTTAACGCGCTTTCATACTTTTTTCCAAAATCAATAAACCGCTTTGGAAGATTATGGAGGGGATCAAGAAAAAAAGGACTTTTATTTTTTAATT
>CAKNYM010046461.1:88086-101476 GCA_932195095.1 Andricus curvator | reverse complement strand
ATATATATATATATATATATATATATATATATATATATATATATGTTCTTTGTTTGAAATTGCATTTCTCTATATTTAATTCAATAGTAATCTTAAAAACTGATTTAAAAAAAAATTAAAATATATATGTACATATCATTTTGAAAATTTAATTCATATATAGTCATTTCACATCGTATCAAACACTTAAAAAAAAATTAATCAATCAGTTCAGAAAATAAGAAGCATGGAACTATAACTTTCATTGAATAATTCAATTAATAAATCGAAATAATTATCGGCGATCGATAAATTAGAAATCTACATTTTTACTTCTGTTAGTTTTTATTTTTATAAATAGAGGTCACCCTATGACTCACAAAGTGACGACTTAAGAAAACTTCCTCCATAAAACTACGATGGAGGTTACGAGTTTTCATCTATTTTAATGAATGATTATTATGAATAATACATAAAAAATTTAATTTATGTGAATTGTTGGTGACTTTGTTAATATATTTAAAATGTATTTCACAAATTTTTGGTGACCTCTGTATTAAAATTAAAATCAACAGAAGTATAAAAGTAGATTTCTTATTTTATCGATCACCGATAATAGGGAGATTTTGCATAACGTTCCGTAGCTTGTGGTAAACACTAAAGTCACGCGTTGACGTTACTGCGCATGCTCTGCGAGTTTAGCGTTACTGCTTTCCGCTATCCGACGTTCCTTAGCGTATCATTTATTACAAGATGGCGACTATCATGATCTGGACCAATGGAGGTTACCTGTTTTTATATGAAGGATATACTGTTAGAGATGGTAAAAATGACATACTTCAGACCAAAAGAATTCATTTGTTGGATCCTTTATTTCAATTCATCGACGTTTTAAAAATCCATAGTTTTCCTCATCAGGATAAAGTTATTGAAAAGAAAAGTTTATAAAGATCAAGTATAAAACAGTTCCAAATTCTCCTTTTGCCGGTGAATTTATTAATTGAACTACAGGTCGAAATGGACAATTAGGTTTGTGAACTTTAGGTAATATATCTTCACCTATATAGCCATTAATTCACTAAGAATTTAACATTTAGATGTTTTATTATTTAATTATTCCTCCGGGTTTTCATTTAGTTTTTCATATGTTGTAATATCATTAAATAATTCTTGCATTTTTCTAACATATAATTCCTTGTTAAGAACAACATTAATATCACTTTTATCTGCATGGGTAATTAATAATTATTCATTAAAATTGATAAATGTTTGTGTTTTTTTTTAATAGTTTGTGCTAAGACTATCAACATGAGTAATTATATTACTCTGTAAAAAATTGATGCGATGTATTAATCATTCTATGTCTTAACAAATCACGATCTTCAGTACTTTTAATTAAACAAATATTTGAGTATATCTTTAACAATATCTAAGATTACTTTTCGTTTGTTTGTTAAAAAAGATGAACTTAATTTGTTTCCTAACCTTAAAATATCAATAACTTTATCAGGAATGACAACATTACTAAAATTTATAATCCAAGGATCTTTATAATTAGAATTAATTGTATCTTTATGTTTGTTCATATTTATAGGTACATGAACCATACTATTAATTTTTAAATTTTTTCTCTAGTCTTTGTTTAATTGTAAGTAAACGACGTTCTAAAGAATCTGCTATGAAATTAACATGGTTTTTTGCACGGTGACTAAAAAATTGTAAATTTCTAATATTCTTAGTAGCATTAGTAATATTCTTTGGTAATATTCAAATTGATGAACTTTTTTACATCTGTGAAAGAATTTGGAAAATTCTTTTTGATTTCTTTGATATACACATTGTTACAGAAAATTTTAATACAATGAATGAACTTAGTTTTTATACCATTAAGCCATTTCCCTTTCGGGGTAAATAAGTTTAAATACTAGCACCTTATAAATAACATAAATAAACATCTAAATATGACTATAAAATATAGCTATTGTGTCAAAACATTATAATGGTTAGATTAGAAAAGATGTTGGAAAGCGATGTTATTTTTCTAAGTGATATAATTTATAAAAATATACTGTTAAATATGGTAAAAATGACATACTTCAGACCAAAAGAATTCATTTTTTGGATCCTTTATTCCAATTCATCGACGTTTCGAAAACACATAGTTTTCCTCATCAGGATAAAGTTATTGAAAATAAAAGTTTATAAACATCATCAAGGATAAAAGAGTTCCAAATTCTCCTTTTCCTGGTGAATATATCAATTAAAGTACAGATCGAAGTGGACAATTATGTTTGTGAACTTTAGGTGAACCATACATTCTAGGAATGTTAGTATCATGAACTAAAATATCTTTACGTAATATATCTCCACCTAATAGCCATTAATTCGTCAAGAATTTAACAGTTTAAATGTTTCATTTTTCAATTCTTTCTCCGGGTTTTCATTTAGTTTTTCATATGTTGTAGTATCATTTAATAATTCTTGCATTTTTGCAACATATGATTCCTTGTTAAGAACAACAGTAATATTACTTTCATCTGCATGAGTTATTAATAATTGTTTATTAGAATTGATAAATGTCTGTGTTTTTCAATAGTTTGTGCTAAGACTCTATCAACATGAGTAATTTTATTACTCTGTAAAAAACTGATGCAATGTATTGATCATTCTATTTCTTAACAAATCACGATCTTCAGTATTTCAATTGAACAAATATTTGACTATACCTTTAACAATATCTACAATTATTTTTTGTTTGTTTGTAGATGAACTAAATTTGTTTCCTAACCTTTAAATATCATTAACTTGATCAGGAATGACATTACTAACACTTATAGTCCAAGGATCTATATAATCAGAATTAATGGTATCTTCATGTTTGTTTATATTCATAGGGACATGAACCATGCTATTAATTTTTAAATTTTGAAGTTTTTTCTCTAGTCTTTGTTTAACTTTTGAATTTCTTACTGTGCTATTCAATTGATTTTCTAAAATGTTAGTATATATATTGTTGGGTAATGAATTTCGTAAATTTATTTTAACATTATTAAAATTTTGTGTTAAATAATCTAAATGGATATTTAGGTCTTTGATTTCACCATTAAGTAAACGTTCTAAAGAATCTGCCATGAATTAAAATGGTTTTATGCACTGTGACTAAAAAATTGTAAATTTCTAACATTCTTAGTGGCATTAGTAATATTCTTTGGTAATAAATTATGAATTGCGGCAATTAACAAGAAATGATTCTCTAGTTTTCAGATTGTTAATCTTCTTGTTAAAATTGATGAACTTTTTTACATCTGTGAAATAACTCGGAAAATTGTTTTTGATTTCGTTGAGATACATATTGTTAAAGAATATTTTAATACAATGAATTTAAAAAAAGTAGATCTGAGGCAGAATTCTACTGCATTTAAAAATTCATCTCTGGGAATGAGAGTATTTGAGACAATCAAGTCTCATTTTTTTTAAATGCATTCTAAAGCAAAATTGATAGGAATATTAAGAAATAAGTTGAAAACATCCAAGGATACAAGAATGTGATGTTTTGGCATTTATAAGTTTTTTAGGCAATTGACAAAATCCCAGCTATCTTGAACATGATACTCTGATTTTTCTGTTATCAATCTTGAAAGATTAGAAAAAAAATTAGCTAATTTGGAAGTAGGACTATTTATGGTAGACACAATTATTCTTAAAGGATTTCCCTTTTTATGAAATTTAGGTAGTGCATATGCTTTGGGGATGGTAGTAGCATTTGCTTTTAACTCTTTAGCTTCATTAGATGATATATATGCTTTTTCATCCCAACTATTAATAATAATATTATTAGATTATTACTTCTTTGAATTTAGATTTATCTGATAGTAAATTTAACTTTTTGTCAGCATATTGAGATTTAGTTATTGCAGCAGTTGTATTACCTTTATCTGATTTCAAAAAAATAATATCAGGATTCTCTTTGACAAATTTTATTGCTGGACTAACATCTAAATTATCATGAAATTTCTGTTTATTTAAAACTGGTGAATTAAGAAAATTTAGAATAGTCTGAGAGCATTGGATTCGTAGTTCATTCTGTATATCAAGGGGAAAATTCCAAATTTCAAATTCAATTGAGGCTATTAAATCATGTGATGAAAAATATTTTTGGTTAAAAGAATTGTACGAAAAACCAGGGCCTGAGGACACAATTCCCTAAGGACAAACTTCATCAGGTATTGTTCGGAACTTCAAAATTTATTTTTTGTTTAGAAATTTTCCTACGCTGTGGAGTATTAAATTTGTGTGTTTAATGTTTTAAAAAGAACTTATTATATTTGAGATTTTCAAACACCATAAGGTCACAGAAAATTCGAAAAGGTAGATTTCTGATCAAAATACCATGTAAAAATTTTATTCTTTGATTAATATGTTATCAACGATTTCACAATGAATATATCTTATTTCTGTATTTAAAATTTGTATTTAGATTGTTTTAGGTAAACTGTTGATTCGGTTTCTATTAATAGGATTAAAAAATCTAAGTTTATCAAAATTATTGAAATTTTCCATGTGAGGTGGAATGAGACCACTTCTTCGACATCTAATTAGAAAATTTCTTTGAAATGAAATGAAATTATGAAATGTAATTGATGTATTTACCTTTAGGTTATCTTCCTTTCAGGTTACATTTTTGTTAAAATTTTCAACTTTATGTCGATTCTTAAAAATTTAATAGTATGTTCCAAATTGTAATTAACAATAATAATTTCGTAAAAAACATTGTGTAAAGATCGGAGACAAAACTGTCGTTTTGCTCCATCTTTCGAAAGAGAAAAAGAGAAACATTAACAAAGACACAAATAGCATAGACAAAATGGAAATAGAAATAGACAGAAATAGGTGCTTTTATTTATAATAATTTATAATTACTTTTATTTTAAATTAAAATTTCGTCCCTAAGAGGAGGTTAGTCCACCTGAGAGAACAACGCACCTTTCTTATTAGATGTAGAAAAGAATCTCTAATACCAGTTCATACACAAAATAGCATCAACAAATTAAATGTAATGTATAGAATTCCTGGAAATAAAAAAAAGAATCCAACGACCAAATTTGAACAACCACCATAAAATGCTGCTATTGTAATTAAAAAAAAAAAATTTTTCTTAATTTTTTTTTCTTTGCACAAAAATAAAAAAGAGGAAAGAAAAATGAGAAGGCAACCAAACAAAACCCCTCATTCTTTATTTATTTTATTTTTTTTTTTTAATTACAATAGGAGCAATTTATGGTGGTTGTCCAAATTTGTTCGTTGGATTCTTGTTTTTACTTTCAGGAATTTTATACATTAAATCAAATTTGTTAGTGCTATTCTATTGTGCTATTTGGAAAACACCATAAAATGCTCCTATTGTAATTCAAAAACAAACAAACTTTTTCTAAAAAAAAAAAATTTCTTTGGACAAAAATAAAAAAGAGGAAAGAAAAATGAGGGGATTTGGTTGGTTGCCTTGTCATTTTTCTTTTTTATTTTTGTGCAAAGAACAAAAATTTTTTTTTTTTAGAGAAAGTTTTTTTTTTAATTACAATAGGAGCATTCTATGGTGGTTGTCAAAATTTGGTCTTTGGATTCTTGTTCTTATTTTCAGGAATTCTTTACATTAAATTCAATTTATTAATGCTATTCTATTGTGATATTTGGACAACAAACATAAAATACTCCTATTGTAATTAAAAAAAAAACAAAAAGCTTTTTCTCAAACAAAAAAATTTCTTTGGACAAAAATAAAAAAGAGGAAAAAAATGAGGGGATTTGGTTGGCTGCCTTCTTATTTTTCTTTCCTCTCTTTCATTTTCGTGCAAAAAAAAAAAAATTTCTAAGAGAAATTTTTTTTTAAATCACAATAGGAGCATTTTATGGTTGTTGTCAAAATTTGTTCGTTGGATTCTTGTTTTTATTTTCAGGAATTTTATACATTAAATCAAATTTGTTAGTGCTATTCTATTGTGCTTTTGGACAACAACCATAAAATGATCGTATTGTAATTTAACAAAAAAAAAAACTTTTTCTTGAAAAAAAAAGTTTTTTCTTTCTTTTCTCTACTATTGTGCTATTTGGACAACCACCATGAAATGCTCCTATTATAATCTAAAAAAAAGATTTTTTTCTTACAAAAAAAAAATTTATCTTTGGACAAAAATAAAAAAGAGGAGATTTCGTTGGTGGTCTTCTTATCTTTCTTTCCTCTTTTTGATTTTTGTGCAAAGAATAAAAAAAAATTTTATGGTGGTTGTCCAGATTTGGTCGTTGGATTCTTCTTTTTATTTTCAGGAATTCTATACATTAGATAAATTGAATTTATTAGTGCTATTCTATTGTGCTATTTGGACAACCACCATGAAATGCTCCTATTGTAATTAAAAAAAAAAAATTTCTTTGGACAGAAATTAAAAAAAAAAAGAAAAATGAGGAGATTTCGTTGGTTGCAATCTTATTTTTCTCTTTCTTTTTTTCATTTTTGTGCAAAGAAAAAAAAAATTTTATAGTGGTTGTCCAAATTTGGTCGTTGGATTCTTGTTTTTATTTTCAGGAATTCTATACATTAGATAAATTTAATTCATTAGTGCTATTCTATTGGGCTACTTGGACAACCACCAGGAAATGCTCCTGATGTAATTGAAAAAAAAAAATTATCATAAAAAAAAAAAAAATTTCTTTGGAAAAAAATAAAAAAGAGGAAAGAAAATGAGGGGATTTCGTCGGTTGCCTTCTCATTTTTCTTTCCTCTTTTTTATTTCTGTGCAAAGAAAAAAAAATTTTTTTTTAAGAGAAAGTTTTTTTTTAAATTACAATAGGAGCATTCTATGGTGGTTGTCAAAATTTGGTCGTTGGATTCTTGTTCTTATTTTCAGGAATTAAATCTATTGAATCAAATTTTTTAGTTCTATTCAATTCTGCTATTTGGACAAGCACCATAAAATGCTCCCATTGTAATTAAAAAAAAAAAAAACTTTTTCTCAAAAAAAAAAAAATTTTCTTTGGACAAAAATAAAAAAGAGGAAAAAAATGAGGGGATTTGGTTGGTTGCCTTCTCATTTTTCTTTTCTCTTTTCTATTTTTGTTCAAAGAACATTTTTTTTTCAGAATTTTTTTTTATTTTAATTACAATAGCAGTTCTTTATAGTGGATGTACAAATATGGTCGTTGGATTCTTGTTTTCATTTTCAGGAATTCTATACATTAACTTGAGTATTGGACGTTAAACAGGATTTTTATTTGATTTTAATCTAATTTAAAATTCTTACATTTTAAATTTAATTCAACTTCAAGATTATCTTTTCAGTTATAAATTTTATTATTTGATTGAAAATTCAATAATTTTGTTAAAAAGTAATCCTTTTTGGTTCAAAATTCAACTGTTATGTTTAAAATTCGTGTTTGATGGTTGAAAATTCAACTATTCTATAGAAAATTTCGCTTTTTTTGGTTGAAAATTAATTTTTTTAACTGAAAATTTAACTTCCATTTTTGGTTGAGAATATTTAATTTTCTAGTTGAAAATTCATCTTTTGTTTGTTGTGAATTAAACTATATTGTTGGAAATTCAATTTTTTTATCTGAAAATTTCACTATTCCATTTTTGGTTACATTATTTTTTTATTTGAAAATTTCACAATTTTGTTACCTAAGAGAGTTAGGGAATTTTCGATAAACTAAAGTTGTAGTTAATTTTATCATTATGGTTAAAAATCGCAACTATTTGGTTGAAAATTAATCTGTTTTGGTTGAGAATTCAAAAAATTGGTTGAAAATCTTTTTTTTTTTTTTGTTCAGGATTCAAACAATTTTGTTGAAAATCTTTTTTTATTTTTTTATGTTAAATTCAACTATTTTTTATATAAAATTAAAGTCATTTTTGGTTGAAATATCAAATATGTTTATCGTTGAGAATTGATCTTCTTTGGTTGAAAATTCAACCACTTAGTTGGAACTGGAGCTCTTTGTTCAAAAATCATTTATTTGGTTAATGATTGATCATTTTATGAACAACTTTTTTTTGTTCAAAATTTAATTACTTTCTTGAAAATTATTTTTTCTGGTTGAAAATTAATTGTCTTAACTGAAAATTGAATCGTTCATGTTTGGTTCAAAATTTGTCTTCTTGAGTTGAAAATTGAAATATTTGGCTTAAAATTTCTGTATTTTATTACAAATTTGAATTTTGTAGAGAATATTTAATCTTCTTGGTGAATAATTCGTCTTTTTGGTTTAAAATTAGTTTTTTCTTATCTAGAATTAATTTTTTTAACTGAAAATTTAACTGTTCCATTTTTTGTCAAAAATTTTTTTTTTTATAGAAATTTAATCTTCTTGGTTGAAAATTATACTATTTCGTTGAAAATTTACTTTAATTGTATTGATAATTAATTTTTTACTGAAAATTTAACTATTCATTTTTTAGTTGATAATGTATCTGTTTTAGGTAAAAAATTAAACTATTTGTTGAATATCTTGTCTTTATCTTTTTTATTATATTTATTTTTTTATCTTTTTGTTTAAAAATTAATTTCTTTGGTTGTAAATTTATTTTACTAACTGAAAATTTAAATATTTTATTTTTGGTAAAAAATTTATCTTTTTAGTTAAAAATGCATGTATTTGGTTAAAAACTAATTTTATATTTTTAATTATTTAGTTGAAAATTCGTATTTTTTTCTGATAGAAAATTCATATTTTGGGTTGAAAATTCTATTTGAATACAAATTCATCATTGTGATTAAAAATTAATTTCTTTGCTTGAAAATTCGGTTCTTTTTAGTTAAAAATTTATATTTTCAGTTAAAAATTAATTAATTCTGCTTTACATTTTTCGGTTTCGTTAGCGTTTTATACAGGAAATTGAGATTTTGAACAAAGATCATTGGTGGCGTTTTACACCAAAAATCAATATTTAAAAAAAAATATTGTGATTCGTAAAAGATTTAAAATATTTCAACAATTTTAAGTTATGTTGTCGCTTTAGGCCAAACATTTGTGTTTCGAAACAAAAATCATTATGTGTTTTTTTTTTTCAATTAATTTTTTATATTAAAATTTATGACAGGAAATCGGTTATTTCAAACAAAAATAATCAGATTTTGGAGAAGATTCACAATTCTGAACATTTTTCTGTTATATTAATGCCATTCTTAGGAAAGTATTGCTATTTTTAATACAAAATTATTATGTTAAAAAAAATATAATTAATTTCTCAATAACTTCAGGGCCATGTTCGTGTGTTTTACCTGAAATTTGTATTTTTCAACCAAAAATGGTTAGATTATTGATTTTTGTTTCAAAAAAATAAAATTTCTGTGCTCAAAGTATTTCGGATGTTATTAGTGTTTTTCGTCAAAAATTAAAACTTACGTAAGAAACGCATTAGACTTCATGAAAGATTAATAATTCCTTAACAATTTTAGGTTTCATAGGAATTTTACACCGAAAAAAAGCATTTTCAGACAAAAATCATCATAACAAAAAATATATTTAGAATCTATGAATAATTTTGTATTATTTTGTTGTTTTTCGTCGAAATTACTGATATTTTCAATAAGAAATCATATTTCAAAACATATTCATAATTTCCCCATAAACTTAGAGTCACATTTTAGTGTTTTACCTGAAATTTGTATTTTTAAACAAAAAATCGTTAAATTAATTTTTTTTTCAAATAATAAAATTTACATGCTAAAAGAAATTCCGATGTTCTCAGTGTTTTTCGTAAATAATCAAAATTTTTATTAAAAACTTATTATATTTCCTGAAAGATTAATAATTTTCAACAATTTTAGGTAATGTTTTGCATAAGAAATTTTTGGTATTTTTGATAGAACATTATTATATTTTAAAGAATATTTTCAATTTTCCATTGACTGTAGGGTCACGTTTGTGTGTTTCGGATTAAATTTGTATCTTTCAACAAAAAGTCATTAGATTAAGGATTTTTTTTTGAAATAATAAAATTTACAAGCTTGAAATTTGGATTTTGTTAGTGTTCTTTGTCGAAAATTGAAATTTATATTAAAAAATCATTAGATTTCAAAAAAGTTAAACAATTTTTTAATAATTTTAGATTACGTTGGCTTTTTACATCGAAAATTTGTATTTTCAAACAATAATTATTACAATTTGATCAAGATTTAGAATATTTTAAAAATTTTGGATCATGTTAGTGTTTTTTCGGCAATTGGTATTTTTAATTCAAAAAATTATATTTTAAAGGAGTTTTACAATTTTGGACAAATTTTAGGTTGTGTTACCATTTTTCACTAGAAATCCGTTATTATAAACAGAAAAATTTAGGTCGAAAAGAAGATTTACAATTATAAATAATTTTTTGTTTTGTTGTGTTAGTGTGTTTTATTTAAAATTCTGATTGTTAATGAAAATTAATTAGATTTTGAATAAGATTCATAATATTTAAACAATTATTTTAGAATTTTCGTCGGAAATTCGTATTTTTTAAGAATAATACAACGGTCTGATTGTCTATACAACAATATCATATATTATTTTTAAAGTTATGATATTAACAATCATAAATTATCCAAAATATTGCCTTTGCTTTTCTTTTCTATTATTTTACATAACAGATTCTATAAAATACACAAATTTTGTATTAATATTATTTTTATATTAATTTTCTAGTATAATTAAATTACAATTAATATTTAAGATTTGTTGATAAAAAATATAGCATAATTACAAAATTATTCAATTCGATTATTCAAATCTTTGGGCAAGTTCAAAAAAATAAATAAGTAGTGTTTAGACTTAGGTCGGATTATTTGTTTATTAAAACAACACAATTGTTCTTAACGGCTTAAAATGATTTCAATTTAATTTTTTAGATCACAAATTCGAATTCTAGAGAAAAAATTCTAGGTAAAAAAAATTAATTTTCTGATAAGCCGCTTGGGCATGTTTTTTAAATTTCAAATCTTTAAAATATTACTTTTTATTATTCACAGGATTCTCAAAATAATATTTTTAAATTGCATGAAGTTTAAATATACTAAGATTCAGGTTTATATTTTCATTTTTAAATTTAATCAATGTCAACTGAATGAATTAGAAAATAATTTAAAATACAACATTTTATTACAAAATAAGTTACAAAATTTACTTTTTGTACTCTGACAATAATATTCATAAATTTTTCCATATCATTATTTACAATAACATTATATTAATGAATATTTTGAAACATTGTCAAGTATTCTCAGAATTTGAAAATGAGGAGCTTAGGAATTATTTCAAAAAATAAAAAGATTTCTAATATCACCAAATGCTGACGATGGTCTCTAAAAGGATATTAATGCAATATTTATATTTTAATAACAATTCATGGTAATTATTCATTATCATATCACTAACCAACTATAATTAATTTTGCATAAAATAAAAAAATGTAGATGAGCTTTTTTACAAGAATCGGTTGTTCAAAATTATCCTCGAATCCGGGTAAAGAAACTATGTATGTACATGAGTAGGTTCTTAATCAGGAATTCCGGAAAATCGCTGTAGATATTTTCATCAAGACCTAATTATGTCGAGATTTTATTAAAATTTTAAATAATCATTAGTACAACTAAATCCGTCTTCTTATAATGAATCCGACAATATAAAAAACTAATTGTTGATAAAAATGCAGTTATGTAGTTTCTTCATCAGGACGGCAGAGTTAAGAACCGTTTCTTTTGTATTTTACGATATTTTAAATTTACACAGTAAAAAATAATATTTAAAAATCTGATCCTTGAAATTCAGAAATGAACTTTTTAGCGACATTTCTGAATTGAAGAAGTTCAATAACTAAATTGAATTTGATAGGTTTCGATTCATCAGTTCCATCCAATCATAAACAAGGGTTTCCCAACAAAAATAGTTTCAAGATATTAAAAAAAAGCTTTGCACTTTTCAATAACAGGATTGGATTGTCAGCGGAACAGCCACTATTTTCCGATATATTTTCTGTGCCAAATAATAATAAAAAAAATAAAAAATTATTTGAATGCACTTCAAATATTTTTACGCCAGGTTAGTCCCTACCTCTGAATTTGGAAGACGGGGATGGTCGAGCGTGACTGAAATTCCAACTTTGGATGGTGGATTTAAAAATTTAAAATATGTTATAAAAGGATATCAAATATATTCTGTGAAAGTTGCTGAACCTTTGAAGGAATTAAAGGAATTTCCATCCGCTTCAAATTCTTGCAGAATGACATATTATAAAAATAGGAAGCGTCTACCAATAAGGATGCAGAACTTTGTCGATGCAAATCTGAAATTTGGTATTATTAAATTTTGGATTGAATGGAAACAAAGTATTTCTGATCAACATAAAATTTTTTTTTTCGCATTAATTACAACAAGTGTGAAGATAATTATTTGCGAGATGAAGAAGTACATTCTTATTTTATTTTAATGTATAGAATTCCTCAAAATAAAAACAAGAATCCAACGACCAAATTTCGACATCCACCATGAAATGCTCCTATTGTAATTACAAAAAAAAAACTTTTTCTTAAAAAAAAAATCTTTTTTCTTTGGAAAAAAATAAAAAAGAGGAAAGAAAATGTAATACTTTTTATTTGATTTGATAATAATAAAAATAAAAAAGACAAAAGAAAAAAAAAAAAAAAAGAAGGAATGGGACTTGATTGGTTGCCTTCTCATTTTTCTTTCCGCTTTTTTATTTTTGTCCAAAGAAAAAAGAATTTTTTTTTTCTAAGAAAAAGTTTTTTTTTTAATTACAATAGGAGCATTTTATGGTGGTTGTCCAAATTTGTTCTTTGGATTCTTGTTTTTCTTTTCAAGAATTCTATACATTAACTTGAGTATTGGACGTTAAATAGGATTTTAAAATTGATTTTAATCTAATTTAAAATTCTTGAATTTTTATTTCATTTTAATAATTTTTTGAAACAATTTTAGGTTCTGTTTTTGAATTTTTCGCGGGAAACTGTTATAGATTTTGAAGAAGATTTACAAGTTTGGTTATTTTTTTGCATTTTCCGCGGGAAAACGGTATAGATTTCAAAGAAGATTTACAAGTTTGAAATAATTTTATGTTATGTCAGCGTTTTTCGCGGGAATTTCATTCAGATTTGAAAAAGGATTTACAAGTCTGGAACAATTTTAGGTTCTGTTTGCGTTTTTCGCGGAAAATCTGTATAGAGTTCGAAGAAGATTTACAAGTTTGAAACAATTTTAGGTTATATTTGCGTTTTTCGCAGGAAATTCATTCAGATTTTAAAGAGGATTTACAAAGTCTGGAACAATTTTAGGTTATGTTTGCGTTTTTCGCGAGAAACCAGTATGGAGTTCAGAGAAGATTTACAAGTTTGAAACAATTTTATGTTATATTAGCGTTTTT
>CAKNYM010046461.1:48263-58620 GCA_932195095.1 Andricus curvator | reverse complement strand
TGTCATAAAATATCAGCTTTCATGCATTTAAAAATAAAATTATTTTTCGTTATTGATTAATGCGTTAGGAACTTCAGACTCATTGTTTAAGGGATGGTAAAACATCCCCTAAAATTAAGTCAAAACATATTCTTGCTATGTACGCTTACTCCACTTATTGAAAAGTCGTTTCATGCCGTAGAGGATGAATAAAAATCTCTATTGATTTTAGTTACTAAGAAATGATGATTTACATATATGTTACTTGGATGTTTAGTGTACAAAAACACCCCCAAAAACATGCTGTATACCCAAAGAATCGTTATTCTTTCTAGATCGTGGGTACGAATCTTTTGATTCGGTACGCCTGATCGTCAAAATATAAAAGTTTTAGTCAAATCTATCATAGCGTTTTTGAGGAAAAAAAACATTTTGCTAAAATAAGCATTTTTCCATTAAAATACATGTAAAAATCGAAACTTTGGACAAGTGTTTGTCTAAAAACTGTCCATCTTTCTGACATTTTTCTTTCGAATTTTTAGTTTGCAGGTTCGAAAATACAAGAAAAAATTTTTTTTAGAATTTTTTATCATAAGGCTTTTTTCTGTACATTTGGTGCGGGGTCCTTTTATTTACTATAAGAAGAAAATAATATTTCTTCTCTTGATAAGGGTGTTGCATCAGCACCGAAACCGTGGTAAATATTATGAATGTTTTTGTATTGTGATTTGATAATAATAAAAATAAAAAAAGAGAAGAAAGGGGATTTGGTTGGTTGCCTTCTCATTTTTCTTTCCTCTTTCTTACTTTTGTCCAGAAAGAAATTTGTTTCTTAAGAAAATATTTTTTTTTTGTCAATAACATTTTTTTTTCTGTTTCCAATGGGATCATTTTATGGAATTTTATAGGATTTTGATCTAATTTAAAAATTTTTAAATTTTATTTACTATAAGATAAAAGTAATATTTCTTCTCTTGATAAGGGTGCTGTATGAGCACTGAAAACATTTGTAAATATTATGAATGTTTTTTTATTGTGATTTGATAATAATGAAAATAAAAAAGAAGGAATAAATAAAAAAGGGAAGGAAGGGGATTTGGTTGGTTGCCTTCTCATTTTTCTTTCCTCTTTTTTATTTTTGTCCCAAAAGAAATTTTTTGTTTTTTAAGAAAATATATAACTTTTTTTTAAAGAAAAAATATATATATTTTTTTAACAAAATATTTTTTTTCTGTTTACAATGGGAGCATTTTATGGTATTTTACAGGATTTGGAATTTGACTTTAGTCTAATTTAAAATTCTTAAATTTTAATTACTATAAAAAGACAATAATGTTTCTTACCTTGATAAGGGTGCTGTATGAGCACCGTAACCTTGGTAAATATTTTGAATGTTTTTGTATTGTGATTTGATAATAATAAAAATAAAAAAGACGGAAGAAATAAAAAAAAGAGAAGGAAGGGGATTTGGTTGTTTGTCTTCTCATTTTTCTTTCATCTTTTTTATTTTTGTCCAGAAAGAAGTTTTTTTTTTTTAATAACATATTTTTTTTTTTAAGAAAATTTTTTTTCTATTCACAATGGTAGCATTTTATGGCAGTTGTCCCAATTTGGTCGTTAGAATTTTGTTTTTATTTTCAGGAATTCTATACATTCACTTTGAAAATATTCTATTTTGATTGAAAAATCTTCATTTAATATTGTCAATTTCAAATGAAAAGTAAAATATTACTAAATGTTTAAGGATTAATATTTTGAAGTCTTTAAACAGAAATTTTTCAATCGCCTTAAAACTTTTAAAAAATTAAAATTTTAAAATAAGCTACTAGAAGTCCAGTTTAAAACATAAACCATTTTTAATTTAATATTTTTAGTGACTCGAAAATTTTCACTTTTGAAAAGCTTTGAAAGTCCCCGGTCAAAAAATAAATTTCCTGCCATTTCCCGGTTTTCCACGGGCTCAACAAATTTTCCGTCATTTCCCGATTTTCCCGGTTGCCGATACAAACAAACGCCCTGCGAATATCTCATTTTTTTCTTTGTCTATAATTTGTATTGATTTTCAATACATAGTTAATGTACAAAAAATTGATAAAAATAAATATTAAATTTTTTCTGAGTACGCCAAATGATGTGTCTGTAATTGTGATAATAATCCGGCAACAAAAAGGGAATGTGCTTAGTAACGATAATTAGATTCTGATTGATGAAAAAGTTTCCACAAAATGTGGTTGGTAATTAGGCGAGTGATTAAATAATAATTTGTGCTAATCCTTTGATAATGGCAGGAAAGATCAATGTGAAATTTTATCTCTTTTTCTGAATAAAAGGACATGGAATGTATGATAATTAAGGGAATGATTTTTTTTTTAATCCACTTCATTCAAAAGAATGCAATTTTCTGAATTACGTTTTGACAGTGACCGGACGTCCAGAACATTATTTTTCATTTATTTAAACCAAAATAAAAGAATACAAATTATTCAAAAACAAGAAATTACAAAAAACTTAAAAAAAATAATAATAAAAAGAAATAAATTTTTTTTAATTCTTTTTTATTTATTTATTTTTTTCAAATTTAGTTATTTTTTTTTTTAAGAAAAAGTTTTTTTTTTAATTGCAATAGAAGCATTTTATGGTGGTTGTCCG
Organism: Andricus curvator; assembly: GCA_932195095.1. Taxonomy (NCBI): domain Eukaryota; kingdom Metazoa; phylum Arthropoda; class Insecta; order Hymenoptera; family Cynipidae; genus Andricus; species Andricus curvator. The sequence goes on along the minus strand of CAKNYM010046461.1, from coordinate 55,992 downwards.
AATTTGGTTGTTGGATTCATGTTTCAATTTTCAGGAATTTTAGATATTAACTTGAGTATTGGACGTTAAATAGGATTTTGAATTTGATTTTATTCTAATTCAAAATTATTAAATGTTACTAAAATTTTCAACTAAAGAATTAAATTTTTTACCCAATGAATTAATTTTCAAAGTACAAAGATAAGTTTTAATTCAAATTGTTTAATTTTTAAACAAAACCTACTAGAGAAAATTAATTTTTAATCCCGAAAGACACATTTTCTATCCAAATAGCCCAATTTGTTCCACAACAGTTTCATTTTCGACCAAAAAAGATTACTTTTTAACATTTTAGTTTAATTTTTCAACTAAATAAATAAATTTAAAACAAAATAGTGGAACTTTGAGACGAAGAGTCGAGTTTTCAATCAACTAAATGAATTTTCAATTTAAAAAATTAAACTTAATCGGAAAACAGTTGAATTTTTAATCACATAATCAAATTTAAAAAAAAATGTTAATTTTCAACTAAATAGTTGAATCTTTAAATAAAAATATGAATCGTTAAGAGAGAAGTTTAATTTTTAACCGAAAGGGACTAGTTGAATTTTTAGATAAAAAAAAGTTTTTAACCAAAAACAATCGAATGTTTAAAAAAAAAAAAAAAAATATTTAACCAAATATTTAAATTTTTAACCAAATAGATGACTCGTCGACCAAGAAGATTAATTTATTCATTATAATTATTTATATTCAACAGAAACTCTGAATCTTCAACTACTTAGTTGAATTTTTACTAAAAAAAGACTAATATTTAACGAAACAATTAAATTTTCATCCAAAAAGATAAATTAATCACCAAGAAGATTAATTTTCAACTAAAAACGATAAATTTTCAACAAATTTTTCAGCAAAAATACAAATTTTCTACTAAACAATCGAATTTTTCAACTAAAAATGTACATTTTTAATAAAAAAACGAATAATTTACACCAAAATAGATGAATTTTCAAAATAAAAAGACGAATTTTTTGCAAAAGAATGGAATTGTTAACAAAAATGTTAATTTTCAACAAAATAGTTTCATTTTTCACTTAATTTGTTGATTTTTTAAGCCTAAAAGACGATTTTTCTAAAATAAAATTGATATTTCAACTAAAATGATAAATTTTCAACCAAAATTACTTTTTTTTATATTAGTTTAACTTTCTACCAAGCAGTTGAAGTCTAAAAAAAATTAATTCAAAGAAAAATATTTTTCAGTTGATATTTCAACCAAAAAATATTTTAATTTAAAATAAAAAACAGTTGAATTCGATGAAAAAAAAAATTATATTTAACCAAGCGTGACATTTTTAGCCCAAAAGGATTAATTTTCAACCAAAGAGATCAATTTTTTACCAAAAAAGACCAATTTTGAACAAAATATATGAATTCTGAATGAAATATTTGAATGTTCAACTAGAAAAGATCAATTTTCAATTAAAAATATGAATTTATAACCAAAAAAGGAATATTTAAAGATTTAGTTACAAAAATTTATTCTCAAACAAAAAAAAAAACGAATTTTCAACCAAAGAGATAAATTTTCAACTAAATTGATGAATCTTCAATAAAAAAATGAATTTTTAACAAATCCGTTCAGCCTGAAACCAAGTGTTTACATTTTTCACCAAAAATGTGAATTCTCAACGAAAAATGTAATTTTTGATATTTCAAAAAGAAATATTTTAGTTTGAATAAGAAAAGTTGAATTTAACAAAAAGAGAAGAATTTTATCAAAATAGTTGAATTTTTAACCAATAAAATGAATTTTCAACAAAAAATATTAATTTTATACTAATTATTATCAACAAAAAATAGAATAGTTGAATTTTCACGTAAAAAAAATATAAAAATTTAAAAAAACAGTTGAATTTTCAACAAAAGAGGTGATTCTTAAGAAAAATGAATTTTTAACAAAATAGTTTAACTTTAGAACAAGTAGTTAAATTTTCAACTGAAAATGACAAATATTTAACAAAATATTTTAATTCTCAACCAAAAAGATGAATTTTCAACAAATAAATGAATTTTCAACCAAATAGTTTAATTTTTAAGCCAAAAAACGAATTTTCTACAAAACAATGGAATTTTCAACCAAACAGTTTAATTTTTAAGCCAAAAAATGAATTGTCTACAAAACAATGGAATTTTCAAACAAAATTTTACTTTTTAACCAAATTTTCTACAAAGAAGTTGAGTGCTAAAAAGAAATGCATTTTTCACAAAATAAATATGTAATGTTTTCCATTTCAACCAAAAAAGATTTTATTTTGGATCTAAACAGTTAAATTCAATCATAAGAGAATTATTTTCAACGAAAAGTTCCGTTTTTAGTCAAAATGTTTGAATTTTCAACCAAAAAGATTAATTTTGTACTAAAAAGAGACGAATTTTTAACAAAATATAGAAATTCTCAACCAAATAGTTGAATTTTAAACTAGAGAAGATCATTTTTTAATTTAAAATATTAATTTACAACCAAAAATGGATTAGTTACATTTTCAGCTAAAAAAATAATTTGTCAAATAAAAAAAAAAGGAATTTGAACGATAGAGATAAATTTTTAACTAAAATGATGAATCCTCAACAACAACAAAATGCATTTTTAACAAATTAGTTCAACTTTCAACCAAGTAATCTGTATTATCATTAGATAATAACAGAAAATATTTAACGTCTTTTCGGACTAGATAAAGCTATGGAAGAAAAATTATTTTAAATAATTTTTTTCTGAAAAAAGATCACATCCCTCCGCTCGGCTGGGAACTGAACCACAAAACTACTGATTTTCGGCCAGGTGCTTTTCCATTAAGCTACTAGAGAGATCGAGAGAAGAAACTTTTTTCAGAAATAGACGCATTATTTTTCTAGATGGTACAAATGAAATTTTTGCAGGAATCTGTATTATCATTAGAGAATAACAGAAAATATTTAACGTCTTTTCAGACTAGATATATGTATATATTAATTGATATATGAAAGAAAAATTATTTCAAATATATTTTGTCTGAAAAAAGATCTTCTCCTTTCACTCCGCTGGGAAAAACGATCCTCAGTACTACTGATTTCCGGCCAGGTACTTTCCCATAAAGCTACTAGAGAGATCGAGAGAAGAAATTTTTTTCCGAAATACACGAATTATTTTGCTAGGTGGTACAAATAAAATTTGATTTGGAAATCAGTACTTCTGTGGTTCGTTTCCCAGCGAAGCGAAAGGAGAAGATCTTTTTTCAGACAAAAATTATTTGGAATAATGTTTCTTTCATAGCTCCATCTAGTCTGAAAAGACGTGAAATATTTTCTGTTATTCTTGAATGATAATACAGATCTCTTGAAAAATTTGATTTGTACCATCTAGCAAAATAATGCGTGTATTCCTACAAAAAGTTTCATCTCTCGATCTCTCTAGTAGCTTAATGTGAAAGCACCTGACCGGAAATCAGTAGTTCTGTGGTTCGTTTCCCAGCGGAGCGAAAGCAGTTTTTTTTCAGACAAAAATTATTTAAAAAAAATTTTAAACAAATTAGTTGGAGTTTCGACAAAAGAATAAAATTTTCAACTTTAAAAAATGAATACGAATATATGTCAAAAAAGTGTACATAAAAAATGAACAGGTTTCAAAATAACTTTGAAATAAATCCTGCTTATGCTTTTGTATATTTGAGTAAATCCTAAAGTTTTATTATGCAAAAAACTTTTCTCATTATATCATCATTTTAAATTTGCTCTCCTGATTTGATGCGAAATTCATGTAGTGCTTGAAAATTCTTTGAAAAATGTCCAACTTTTTCCCTTTTTCAGAAAACTGTAGAATATAGTAATTAACTGTGAAAGCAGTTATGAACTTGTACGCTTCAGAGTGCTACAACTCAGAAACGGAATCAGGAGGATTAATAAAAAAAGTGAAAAAATATATTATTGCGTTTTCGAATAATTAGTTAAATTTTCGACCAAAAAATATTTTCTACCAAATAGGACAATTTTCAACACAAAGATACGAATTTTCAAAAAAGATTAAATTTTTCAAATTAAAGAGTAGAATTTTTTTTAAAAGAGTTCACTTTTATACCCAAAAAGATAAATAATAAAAAAGGTGAAATTTTTAATGAAAGAGTTTCATTTGCAATCGAATAGTTGAAATTTTAAGCCAATGTTATCTTTAAAACAAGAAGTTGAATTTTTAACCAAAAATTCGAAATATTTAAACAAATGGTTCAGCTTTCAACCAAAAAAGATTGATTTTCAACTACGAATTTTCTACCAAAAAAGGTGAATAAAAAAATGAATAAAAAAAAGTAATCAAAATAAAAAACATAAAAAATGATATTAAAAAAAATAAACAAAAATGAAAAGATTAATTTCATTAATTTATTTTAAATGAAATAAAATTTATTCATTTTCAAACATGTAGTTCAATGTTAAACAAAAAAGACGAGTACTTAACCAAATACACTTAGTTAAATTTTCACCAAAAAGAAAATTTTTCGACAAGGAATATTAATTTTCAACCAAAAAAAGATGAAATTTTAGAAAAACATGAATTGATATAATATAAATTTTCTACAAAATAGTTAAATTTTCAAATAGATAGTTGAATCTGAATAGTTGAAATTTTAACCAAAAGAGGTAAATTGATAAACCAAAAAGACGAATTTTCTACAAAACAATGGAACATTAAACTAAAATTATTAATCTTCAACCAAAAATAGTTTAGTTCAAATTAAAAAATTTTTTAATTTGAATAATTTGTATCCAAACAGTTGCATTTTTAACTAAAAAAGACAAATATTTAACCAAATAGTTCAATTTGTAACCAAAAAGATGAGGTTTCCAATAGAACGATTAATTTTCTACCAAAAAGTAAGAATTTTCATTAAAATAAATGAATTTTCAAACAAATAGTTATTAATAATAATTATATAAAATATTGAATTTTCAGTAGGAAAGTTAATTGTAGACCAAGAAGTTGAATTTTTCAACAAATGTTCAAAAATAATTCTAAATCGAGAACGATTTTAATTTACATAAAAAAATGTTAAATTAAACCAAAATTTCAATCAAATCAAAAATTTTAAACAAAATAACAATCTGAATCCTTAACCAAAAGAGATGAATTTTCGGACAAACAATGTAATTATTTTCTCAAAATTAAAAAAATTTTATTTTTTATTTTTGAACAAAAATGAGACATTTTCTACAAAACAATAGAATTTTCAACTAAAATTATGAATCTTCGACCAAAAACTGATTTTTTTACAAAGTAGTTCAATTATTCACGAAAATATTTGAATACTCATTGAAACATGTAATAGTTCATATTTTAACTAAAAAAAAGATTTTGATTTTAAATAAAAAACAACCAAGACAGAATGATTGTTCACCAAATAGTTGCAATTTTAACCAAAAAGAAAAAATATTTAACGAAATATTTAAATTTTTAATAAAAATGATGAGTTTTTCTAATAGGAAGATTAATTTTGTACCAAAAAGTCTAATTTTCAACGAAGTACAAGAATTTTTATTTAATTTTCAAACATAAATGAAATAGTTATATTAACTGTTAAAAAAATTATTGTTAACAGAGATTTATTTTTATTTAAATAAAAAGACAGTCAAATTCAATAAAAAAAAAATTTCCAACCAAATTTTAAATTTCAAATGAAAAAAAAAGTTAAATCCTTAACCAAAACAGATGAATTTTCAGCCAAACAGTTTAATTTTTTATCAAAATAGTTTAACTTAGCGAAAAAAGGTCAATTTTTAAACCAAAAATACGAATTTTCTAAATAACAATGGAATTTTCAACTAAACTTATGAATCTTCAACCAAAAAACATTATTTTTTTATAAAGTAGTTTAACTTTCAACCAAATAATTGAATACTTAACGAAAAATGTGATAGTTCATATTTAAACTTTCAACCAACAAAATGAGTTTTCCAATAGGAAGATTAACTTTGTACCAGAAAATAAGAATTTTTATCGAAATACATGAATTTTTAACTAAATAATAATTGAATGTTCTGCAAAAAAACTGCATTTTCCAAAAAATAGCTATTTCTCTAGTATCTTAGTGGTAGAGGACCTGACCGGCAATCATTTGACCTGGCGTTCGAATCCCAGCGGAGCAAAAGGAGAAGATCATTTTTCTGAATAAATTAAATTCAAAATTTGTATTCAAAAAGTTTAATTTCTATCTAGAAAGATTAACTTTAAAAAAAAAAAAAAGAATTTAGAACAAAATAGTTGAATCTTCTACCAAAAAATAGAATTTTCAACAAAGTACAGAAATTTTATTTATATTTTAACCACAAATGAAATAATTCCATCAACTGTAAACAAATAATTTTCAACCAAGAAATATTTTAATTCAAATAAAAAACAGTAAAATTCAGATACACTTTAAGCAATGAAAAAACTTGTTGAATCCTCAATCAAAAGACAAATTTTCTATAAAAAAATGGAATTTTCAACGAAAATTATAAATCGTCAACAACAAAAAATATTTTTTTACACAGTAGTTTAACTCTTCAACTACAGATTGGAACTCTACACAGAACATGATATTCAAACTAAAAAATATTTTAATTTAAAATCTAAAACAGTTGAATTCAACCAAAAGAAAAGAATTACATTTTCTAAAAAAAAATGAATTTTCTAAAAAAATAGTAAAAATTTCTATCACAATAATTAAATTTTCATCCAAAAAGCTTAATTTTTATCCAAGAACCTTCCTACCAAAAAGACGAATTTTTAACAAAAAATTTGAATCGTCAACCAAAAAGATGAATCTTTGGAAAATTAATTTTCCACCAAATTATTCAATTTTTAACTAAAAAGATGAATTTTTCATTAGTCAAGTAGTTAACTTTTTAACAATAAAATATTAAGTTTTCACCAAACAAAAATATTTTTTTTTACAATTTAGTCAATATAAAAAAGTTAAATTCAACAGAACAAGACAAATTTAAAAAAAAATCAAATTTCAAACAACAAAAAAAAACAGTTGAATGCGTAACCAAGACTGGTGAATTTTCAACCAAATATTTTTCTTCAAATTTTTATTTATTTTCAATTACAATAGGAGCATTTTATGGTGGTTATTCAAATTTGGTCGTTGGATTCTTGTTTTATTTTTCATTAGAAAAATAATGAAACGTTTGATACCAAACATTTGTATTCTTTTTTCAGAAATACACGCATTATTTTGCTAGATGGTACCAATCAAATTTTTTCAAGGAATCTGTATTATCATTAGAGAATAACAGAAAATATTTAACGTCTTTTCAGACTAGACGGGGCTATGGAAGAAACATTATTTTTAATAATTTTTTTCTGAAAAAATATCTTCTCCTATCGCGCTATCTAGTCTGAAAAGACGTTAAATATTTTCTGTTATTCTCTAATGATAATACAGATTCCTTGAAAAAATTTGATTTGTACCATCTAGAAAAATAATGCGTGTTTTTCTAAAAAAAGTTTCCTCTCTCGATCTCTCTAGTAGCTTAATGGGGAAAGTGCCCGACCGGAAATCAGTAGTTCTGTGTTTTGATTTCCAGCGGAGCGAAAGGAGATCTTTTTTCAGAAAAAAATTATTCAAAATAATTTTTCTTTAACAGCTCCATCTAGTCTGAAAAAACGTTAACTCTTTTCTGTTATTCTCTACTGATAATACAGATTCCTTGAAAAAATTTGATTTGTACCATC
>CAKNYM010046461.1:27724-44778 GCA_932195095.1 Andricus curvator | reverse complement strand
TTTTGAAATCCCTTCAATTTATGGAAATCTATTCAAATTCCTTGAAACCTTTAAAAATGAAATATTTTAAAACCTAAGAAATATTTTTAATTGATTGAAATCTATTTAAATTTTCTTCGAATCTTTGAAAAGAACATTAAATATTCCAATTTTTTTAAAATCGTTTCAGTTTACTGAAAATTTCCCACAATCTTCCAAAATACTCTAAAATATTTGAAATACTCATTAATGCCTTCAATTTTTCGAAATCTATTGAAAATTCCTTGAAATATTTGAAAATAAAATATTATAAATTCTCTGAAATTTTTTCGAATAATTTAAATCAATTTAAATTTCCTTGAAATTTTTCAAAATACCTGAAAATATTCCAAATTCTTTGAAAATTGAAAATTTTTTGGAATCTTTTGAACAACCCTGAAATTTTAAAAAATCCTTTGAAATTCCTTCAATTTATTGAAATGTTTTGAAAATTCCTTGGAATCTTTGAAAATAAAATATTTTTAATTCTCTGAAATCTTTTTATTTGATTCAAATCTATTTAAATTTCCTCGGAATCTTGAAAAAAATATCCTAAAATCTTTTGAAATACTTTACATTTATTAAAAATTCCTTGCAATCTTTTAAAATACCCTAGAAAAATGTAATGAAATCTATTGAAAATTAATTGTAATATTTAAAAGTGAAATATTTTTACTATCCAGAAATCTTTTCAATTGATTGAAATCTATTTAAATTTTCTTGGAATTTCTGAAAATATCCTAAAATATTCCAAATAATTTGAAATCCTTTCAATTTTTGAAATTTCTTGCAATCTTTGAAAATAACCGAGAATATTTAAGATTTTCTGATTTTTTCAGACCCCTCGAAATTTGATAAAGCTTTCTAAAATTCCTTCGAACCTTAAAAAATACTGAAAAAATTAATTTTCTTCAATTTATTAAAATACATTGAAAATTCCTTGGAATCTTCAAAAATACCCTAAAACCTCTCCAATCCTTTCAAATTCCTTGAATTTATTGAAATCTATTTAAATTTTCTTGGAATTTTTAAAACGTTATAAAATATTCAAAATCCTTTAAAATTTTTTCAATTTATTGAAAATTCCTTTGAATCTTTCAAAATACCCTAGAATATGTAAAATTCTTCAAATTTTTTAAAAACCTTTGAAATTTGTTAAATCTTTTAAAAATTCCATGATATCTTTGAAAATAATTTTTTTTTTATTTCTTAAATTTATCGAAATATACTAAAAATCGCTTGAAATATTTTAAGAAAAAACCTAACATCTTTGATATTTTTTGAAATCCCTTCAAATTTTTTAAAGTTTTGGAAAACCCTTGGAAACCTTTGAAAATAATATTTGTAAGCTCTTCAATTTATAAAAATATACTGAAAATTTTTTAGAATGTTTTGAAAATCCCTTAAATTTTTTGAATCCTTCGAAGTGCCTCTAATTTATTGAAATCTATTGAAAATCCTTCGTAATCTTTAAAATTAAACCATTTTTTAAAATCCCTTCAATCTATCCAAATATATTACAAATTCCTTAAAATCTATTTTCAAAAAGCCTAACATCTCTGAAAATCTTTAAAATCTCTTTAATTTATTGAATTTTTTTGTAATATATTGGAAATTCCTTGGAATCTTTTGAAAAACCCTAAAATTCTTAAAATTCTTTGAAATGCCTTCAATTTATTGAAACCTATTGAAAATTCCTTAGAATCTTTGGAAATAAAATATTTTAAATCTTCTGAAATCTTTTCAATTGATTGTAATCTATTTAAGTTTTCTTGGAATCTTTAAAAACACCTTAAAATATTCCAAATTCTTTGAAATCCTTTAAATGTATCAAAAACTTGTTAGAATCTCTCAAAATGCTTTAAAATATTTTATTTCCAAAGATTCCAAGGAATTTTCAATAGATTCCAGTAAATTGAAGGGATTTCAAAGGATTTTAAGGATTTTAGGGATTTTCAAAAGATTCCCAGGAATTTCCAATATATTACAAAAAATTGCAGGAAGTTAATTTTTCTTTATTTTCATTACATTTTTCCAGGGTATTTTAGAAGATTCCAAGGAATTTTCAAAAAATTTAAAGTATTTCAAATGATTTTAGGATATTTTTTTTCTCAAGATTCCAAGGAAATTTGAGTAGATTTCAATCAAATGGAAAGATTAAATCGGATTGAAAATATTTTATTTTCAAAGATTGCAAGGAATTTTTAATAGATTTTGACAAATTGAAGGCATCTTAAAGGATTTCAAAGAATTTGGAATATTTTAAGGTGTTTTTAAAGATTCCAAGAAAATTTAAAAATAATACAATCAATTGAAAAGATTTCAGAAGATTTAAAATATTTTATTTTCAAAGATTCCAAGGAATTTTCAATAGATTTCAATAAATTGAAGGCATTTCAAAGGATTTTCAGGGTTTTAGGGTTTTTGAAAAGATTCCAAGGAATTCCCAATATATTACAAATAATTGCAGGAAGTGACTTTTTCTTTATTTTCATTAAATTTTTCTAGGGTATTTTAAAAGATTCCAAGGAATTTTCAATAAATTTAATAAATTAAAGAGATTTTAAACATTTTCAGAGATGTTAGGCTTTTTGAAAATAAATTTCAAGGAATTTTAAATATATTTTGATAGATTAAACGGATTATAAAAAAATGGTTTAACTTTAAAGATTTCAAAGGATTTTCAGTAGATTTAAATAAATTAGAGGCACTTCAAAGGATTCAAAATATTTAAGGGATTTTCAAAACATTCTAAAAAATTTTCAGTATATTTTTATAAATTGAAAAGATTAAAAATATTATTTTTAAAGGTTTCCAGGAGTTTTCGAAAACTTTTTAAAAATATGAAGGGATTTCAAAAAATTTCAAAGATGTTAGGTTTTTTATTAAAATATTTCAAGCGATTTTTAGTATATTTCGATAAATTTAAGGAATTAAAAAAAAAAAGATATTTCCAAAGATATCATGGAATTTTCAAAAGATTTAACAAATTTCGAAGGTTTTTAGAAAATTTTAAGGATTTTAAATATCCTAGGGTATTCCAAAAGATTCCAAGGAATTTTCAATAAATTGAAAGAATTTCAAAGGATTTAGAATATTTTAGGGTATTTTCAAAGATTCCAAGAAAGTTTAAATAGATTACAATCAATTGAAAATATTTCAGGGTATTAAAAATATTTCACTTTTAAATATTACAATAAATTTTCAATAGATTTCATAAAATTTTTCTAGGGTATTTAAAAAGATTACAAGGAATTTTTAATAAATTTAAAGTATTTCAAAAGATTTTAGGATATTTTTTTCAACATTCCGAGGAAATTTAAATAGATTTCAATCAAGTAAAATAATTTCAGAGGATTAAAAATATTTTATTTTCAAAGATTCCAAGGAAGTTTTGATAGATTTCAATAAATTGAAGGCATTTCAAAGGATTTTGAAAATTTTAGGCTTGTTCAAAAGATTCCACAGAATTTTCAATAAAGTGATAGGATTTCAAAGAATTTGGAATATTTTTAGGTATTTTGAAAAATTCCAAGGAAATTTAAATAGATTTAAATCATTTGAAAAAATTTCAGAGGATTTAAAATATTTTATTTTCAAATATTTCAAGGAATTTTCAACAGATTTCGAAAAATTGGAGGCATTATTGAGTATTTCAAATACTCTAGAGTATTTTGAAAGATTGCAGGAAATTTTTACTAAATTGAAAGGATTTTAAAGAAATTGGAATATTTAATATTCTTTTCAAAGATTCAAAGAAAATTTAAGTAGATTTCAATCAATTAAAAATATTTCTAAAGGTTTAAAATATTTTATTTTTAAAAATTTTAAGGAATTTGAAGATTTTAGGGTTGCTCAAAAGATTCCAAGGAATTTTCAATAGATTGATAGGATTTCAAAGGATTTCAAAGATTTTAGGATTGTTTAGAAAATTATAAGGAATTTTCAATACATCGGAAAGATTTCAAAGATTTTAGGATTGTTTAGAAAATTATAAGGAATTTTCAAAACATCGAAAAGATTTCAAAGATTTGAGGGTATTTTTAAATATTCCAAGGAAATTTAAATAGATTGCAATTATTTGAAAAAAATTTCAGAGAATTTAAAATATTTTATTTTCAAGTAGTTTTCAATAGATTTCAACAAATTGGAGACATTTCAAAGAATTTGAAAGGATTTCAAAGCTTTCAGGGATTTAAAGGGATTTTAAAGGATTCGAAATATTTTAGGACTTTTTGAAAGATTAAAAAAAAATTTTAATAGATTTTAATAAATTGAAAGAATTTCAAGAAATTTGAAAGAATGTATGTTTTTTGAAACATTCTAAGGAATTTTCAATTGATTTCAATGAATTAGTTGAAAATTGACGTATTTTAAAATTAAAAACAACAAAAAATATAATAGAAAAAAATGTATTAAGGAATCTCTATTATCATCAGAGAATAAAATAAATTTTTAACGTCTTTTCAGACTAGATGGAGATATGAATTAAAAATTATTATTATTATCTCTCTAGTAGCTTAATGGAATAGCACCCGACCGGCAATCGGAAGTTCTGAGGTTCGATTCCCAGCCGAGAGAAGAAGAACTTTTTTCAGAAAAAAATTGATTAAAATAATTTTTAATTCATATATCCATCTAGTCTGAAAAGACGTTACAAATTTATGTTATTCTCTGGTGATAATACAGATTCTTTGAAAAATTTAACTTGCACCATCTAGCAAAATAATGCGTGTATTTACTGAAAAAAGTTTCTTCTCTCGATCTCTCTAGTAGCTTAATAGAAAAGCTACTAGAGAGATACGTTTCTTTTCATTCCATGAAAAAACGAATAATTCAAATTTTTTATTTTCACCCATATTATGAATTTTAAAAACGTGTAAAAAAAAGAATTCTAGAATTGTATAACTTCTAAGCCCTCCAACGATTTCCTGAAAATGAAAACCTAACTCAAAAAGATATAATCTTGAAATTAAGTTAAAAGGTTATTGAAAATTCCCTGGAATCTTTGGAAATAATATATTTTAAATCTTCTGAAATCTTTTCAATTGATTGTAATCTATTTAAGTTTCTTTGGAATCTTTAAAAACACCTTAAAATATTCCAAATTCTTTTAAATCCTTTAGATGTTTCAAAAATTTGTTAGAATCTCTCAAAATGCTTTAAAATATTTTAGATTCTTTAAAATTCCTTCAATTTATTGAAATCTATTTAAAATTCTTTGAAATCTTGAAAATAAAATATTTTAAATACTCTGAAATCTTTTTAATTGATTGAAATCTATTTATATTTCTTCGGAATCTTTGAAAATACCCTAAAATATTCCATATCCCTTGAAAAATTCAACTTTGTGAAAAATTTATTGAAATCTTTTAAAAAATACTAAAATCTTTAAAATTCTTTAAGATGCCTACAATTTATAAAAATCTATTAAAAATTCCTTGCAATCTTTGAAAATAATATATTTTCAATCCGATTGAATCTTTCCATTTGATTGAAATCTATTTAAATTTCCTTTGAATCTTGAAAAAAAACATCCTAAAATCTTTTGAAATACTTTAAATTTTTTGAAAATTCCTTGGAATCTTCTAAAATACCCTAGAAAAATTTAATGAAAATGAAGAAAAATTAACTTCCTGCAATTTTTTGCAATATATTGAAAATTCCTTGGAATCTTTTGAAAAACCCTAAAATCCTTAAAATCCTTTGAAATCCCTTTAATTTATTGGAATCTATTGAAAATTCCTTGGAATCTTTGAAAATAAAATATTTTAAATCTTCTGAAATCTTTTCAATTGATTGAAATCCATTTAAATTTCCTTGGAATCTTCAAAAATATCCTGAAATCGTTTGAAATACTTTAAATTCATTAAAAATTCTTTGGAATCTTTTGAAATACCTTATAAAAAATTTGATGAAAATAAGAAAAAAATTAACTATCTGCAATTCATTGGAATATATTGGAAATTCCTTGGAATCTCTGGAAATAAAATATTTTAAATCCTTAGAAATCTTTTCAATTGATTTAAATCTAGTTCAATTTTCTTGGAATCTTTGGAAACACCATAAAATATTCCAATTTCTTTGAGATCCTTTGAATTTATTGAAAAATTTTCGGAATCTTTAAAAATATTAAAAAATATTTAAGATTTTTCCAAATTCCTTCAATTTATTGAAATCTGTTGGAATTTCCTTGAAATCTTTAAAAATATTTTGAATCCTCTGAAATATTTTCAATTTATTGAAATCTGTTCAAAAATCTTTGAAATTTAAAATAAAATATTTTAAATTTTCTGAAATCTTTTTAATCGATTTAAATCTATTTATATTTCCTTGGAATCTTTGGAAACACCATAAAATATTGCAATTTCTTTGAAATCCTTTCAATTTTAAGCCTTAAATATCTTCTAAACTACTCAATTTTGTCTTAAATTTTGTAAAATCCTCTCAACTACCAAAAAATTTTCTAGAAATTTTCTAGACACTTTTTCGACATATCTGAAATCTTCAAAAATATTTTCGAATTTTCCCGAGGAACCTCTTAAATCATGGCCTCGAATTTTGGCCCTGACATTAATGAGTTAGTCAATACGAATGAGTGCGAGTTTTTCAAAAATTTCGTTCCACCTATTTTTTTTTAGATAGGATGACTATGAAAAACGTTTGCAAACCGGAAAAAGCCGAGAAATTTTTTCTTCAAAAATTTATTTTATTTATTTATTTTCGCAAAAAATTATGTATAAAATTATTATATAAATATAACATGAATGAATAAATATAATATATAATTATAAATTATAAATTATTATATAATTGAAATTAAATTATATATAAAGGATTTTTGGCCAGATTAATATAAATTAAATTATTTATTTTGACTTTTTTCTCAAATTAGTTATTTTGCAAAATCTCAAAAAATATTGATTTTGGAAAACAATGTTGTTCACAAAAGTTGTAGATCTCATTGAAACAAATATTTTTTATGTTCATAGCTTCTTTCTAAAATGAATATTTCCCGAGAAAAATGACAAAAATATATTTTCAGATTTTTTGTTGGAAAAAGGGTTCAGCGTGACAGGATGTGAACCACACCCTCTTCACCAATTCACGCCGAACCCCTTTTCCAACGCCACTCTTTGTTATTTTTCTCGAACAATATTAATTTTAGAAAAAAATTATCAATATAGAAAATATGTGTTTTAACGAGATCTACAACGTTCGTGAATAATATTTGTTCACAAAATCAATATTTTTCAATATTTAAAAAAAAACTAATTTTCAAAAAAAGTCAAAGTTATTAATAACTTCATTTGAATTGATCTGCGCCAAAAATACTTTTAGTGCTCAAAAGTGGAAAAATTAAAAACAATTCTCACATTTCGTCTATTTTACCTTACTTTATTATTTTCTTAAATAATCTCTGTCAGCCGTATGTACTTCAATAAAACTAAACAAACTGATTTACCCACCTAATACCTTGAGACTTTCAAGATGACAATTTTTTATCGAAACAAGGTTATCAAAAATTCCTTCAAATGAAAGACATAACTGAAAAATTAAAAATTTTAAAAATCTACCGGTTTTCCGGATATTCATAAATATATAAATAAAAAATAATGGTTAAAAAAGTATTTTGATTAAAAAATTAAAAAATAACCTAATGAAACACTTTTAATGAATTCTTCCTTTTTTCTCTGTTTTAAGAAAAATAACTCAACATGGAAAATCAACTACTTTTGGTTGATAAGTCTACTATTATATTTCTCTTTCGAAATTTTATTTATTTAATTGAAAATTCTGGGTTAAAAATTCATTTTTTGGGTAATAGATTCATCTCCTTGATTGAAAAATTAACTTATTAAATTATGAAAAATTAAATTAAAATTAAATAATAAAATAATATAATAATAAAAATAATATAATATATATAATAATAAATGATAAAATAATAAGAAATAGTAAGAAAATAAAACAAATTAATAATAATGAAAAATTAACATTTGAAAAAAATTAATCTTCTGAGTTAATAAATCATCTTTTGGACTGAAAACTTTGGTTGAAAATGTGTTTCTTCAAGATTTGTTATTGTACTTGAAAATTCATCTCTTTTGTTGAAAATGTAACTATTTTCTTGGAAATTCGTGTTTTTTTTTAGTTGACGAATAATTTTTTAAACTAAGTATGTAACTATTCTATTTTTGGTTGAAAATTGATATTTTTTTTATTGAGAATTGATCTTTTCTAGTTGAAAATTCATGTATTTTATTAAAAATTCGTGTTTTTGATTGATTTTTTCACCAAATTAACGAATTTTCAACCAAATACATAAATTTTGGACCAAATGGTTTAATTTTTAAATGAAAAAGATATATTTTTAACTAAATATGGAATAGTTTATATTTTAGTTAAAAAAATTAATTTTTAACCAAAAATAAAAGAACTAATTTGCAATAATGGTTAAATTTTAAACAAAATAAATGAATCAGTAACTAACTTTCTGAAATTTCAACTAAAAAAAAAAATTAAAAAAAAAATTAATTGACCTTTCGGCCAAATAGTTGAATTTTATATCAAATTTTGAATTTTCGAGCTCAGAATACGAATTTTCAACAAAACCAATTGCAATTATATCCAAAAAGGTTTTTTTCAACCGGAACATTTTAATTTTCAATTTGAAATTTGCATTTTGTACAAATGTCAAATAGTTGATTTTTCGACTATGAAAGATAAATTTCTAACTAAATATGGAATAGTTAAAGTTTGAGTTGAAAAAAAAAATTCAACCAAAAAGAAAAAAACAACTAATTTTTAATGAAATAAATGAGTTTGTAATTAAATTGATGAATTTTAAACAAAACAGTTGATTTTTTAACCAAAAAATACGACTTTTAATAAAACACATGAATTTTCATGATTGATTTGAAAAAAAAAAATTGTTTATAAACAAATTATTTGTTGAAAGAATTTTTTCTACGATTATCCATAATTTTACGTTTTTTAAAGTTTTATTGCAAAGAAATTTGCAGGGAAACAATAATATAATTAGAAAAATTTATCCTAAAATTATAATTGTTTATATTAAAAACAAATTCAATAAACAAATCCATTAATCAGGCATTTTTCGCAAGAAAAATTCGTTTTTTTTCGATGTCAATTTTTTTAATTAGGAACTTCATGATAATTCAGGAAAATTCATAATTGTTTAATCAATTTTTTTTAACAAATTCAATAAATGAGTTCATTATTGAATTGAGATTTAGAAAAAAACTTTTTCGTCGACAAATACCCAAATAATGTATTTGTTTATTAAATTTGTTTTTAAAAAATATGACACTTATCAACTAATTATGAATTTGCTGAAATTATCATGAAGTTCCCAATTAAAAAGACTGACATTGAAAAAAAAACAAATTTTTCCGTCCACAGATGCCTGAATAATTGTTTTTATTTGTTAAATTTGTTTTAAAAAATCATAAAATTCTCAGTAAATGTCCAAAAATTTGATATGAATTTAAGTTTAAAAAATAAACAATTTTTTTTAAAAGTCATCCTTTTTGGTCGAAATTCAACTTTTTTGTCGAAATTTGACTTTTTGATTAAAATTTATATTGTGGTGTTGAAAAGTCAACTGAAATCTTCCTTGGATGAAAATTAAACTATTGTTTTTTCTTTGTTTTTTTGATCTAAAAATTTTTTTATTTCAGTAGAAATTTCATCCTTCTTGAATCAAAGTGCAACTATTCGGTTAAAAATTCAATTTTTTTTAAAGTCATCCTTTTTGGTCGAAAATTCAACTTTTTTGTAAAAAATTAGTCTTCTTGGGTTGAAAATTCAACTATTTTCGTAGAAATTTGACTTTTTGATTAAAATTTATATTTTAGTGCTGAAAAGTCAACTAAAATCTTCCTTGGCTGAAAATGCAACTATTTTTTTTCAATTGTTTTTTTGATTTCAGTAGAAATTTCATCCTTCTTGGATAAAAATTCATTTTTTTAAGTCATTCTTTTTTCGTTCAAAATTCAACTGTTTCTTCTTTTAAATTCTTCTTCTCGGGTTGAAAATTCAAGTATCTTTGTAGAAAAGTCAAACTAAAATCTGTTTTGTTATAAAACTCAAATTTTTCTTTTCAATTTTAAAATTATCTTTTTTAGTAGAAATTTTATCTTTCTGGGATGAAACTTCAATTCTTTTATTAAAAATTTATTTATTTTTTGGATGAAAATTCATATTTTTTGTTTAAAAATAGAACTGAAATTCCATTTTTTTTACAGAAAATTTCTCGTTGGGCTTGAAGGTTCAACAATTTAGGTGAACTTTTTTTTTCTCTTACATAACTGAAAATTCATTAGTTATTGAAAATTTGTCTTTTTGTTTTTATAATTTTTTTTTATATATAATTTCATGTTTTGAGTTGAAATATCAACTTTTATCCTTTTTTGTTAAGAATCCATCTTTTTTGTTTGAAAATTTAATTATTTTGTTCAAAATTCTAGTTTTTCTGTTCAACAGTCATCTTTTATGTAACTTTATTGTTAAACAACAGTCAACAACTTTATTTTTACTATAAATATAAAATGAAGATTTTTTGCACAATTATTTTTTCGAACAAAAAGGATAATATTCAAGAAAATTGATTAATTTTCAACGAAGTACATTAATTTTCAACCAACTAGTTTAATTTTTAACCAAAAACATGAAGTTTCAACCAGAAAGAATAAAATGCATGAATTTTCAACCAAAGAAATTAATTTTTAACTCAAATTATAAATCTTCAACTAAAATTCTAACCAAAAGAGATAAATTTTCAACAAAATAAATGAATTTTCAACTGAAATAATAAATCTTCAACTGAAATAGTTGAATATTTTGTTGAAAATTAAAACGAATTTTCAACAAAAAAACTGAATTTTCAAAAAAAGAAATTGCTTCCACAAAATTGTTGAATTTTGTACAAAGTAGATTAATTTTCAAACCAGTTTTCAGCCAAAAATTTAATAGTTGTATTTTCAATTTAGAAATTAGTTCTTTTACTAAAAAACGAATTTTCAACAAAATAGCTAAATTTTTAACGAAAACTAACTGAAACTGAAGATCACTATTAGAATCCGGACTTTTCGCCTATTACTGAAAGCCGTACTAATTTATACATTTATTTTATTACAGAAATGGATATGTTCAGTTGAAAAAAAAAAAATTTAATTTAATAATTATTTATGCTTCTAAATGACAAATTTAACCAAAAATAATTTCAAAATGAATTAAGATAAAGCAGAATTTTTATTGGAACAAAGAAACATTTATTTGAACCAAAGAAATTTCTCTAGCAGAGAGCCAATTAATATTTTTCTGTGATTTGAAAATATTTTCTTTAAACCAATGAATCTTAGTTTAGAGCGTGGATTTATATTTTAATCAGAAATTTTAATTCTGAAATGAAAAAGTGTTGAAAGCTTCCATTTGACATAAAAAACTCAAAAATTTCCTAATTTTTAGACGTTCTTATGTATGTGGAAAATAATTTTAAAAACATTTTGGAAAAACTTCGATTTAGCTAAAACTATATTTAGTACTTGTATAAGTTTGGAAGAAATTTAAAAATATTGTATAAATTTTTGGAAAACTTTCAAAGTTTTAAAAGATTTTTAATCTCTTCGAAACTTTTAAAATTCCTAAATATCTTTTGAACTGACTAGAATTATTGCTAAAATTACCTCAAATCTTTCAGTTTCTTTTTGACAATTTTCGAAATCTTAAGATAATATTTGGCTTATTTCGAAAACCTTAAAAATTTTTAAAAAGCTTCTGCATTTTTTGTTCGAAAAAGCCTTTAAAACAATTTTTACCCCAATTGAAAACGATTTATTATTTTGTAAAATAATTTTAAGATAATATTTAAAAAAAATTACACAACGTTTCCAAAGATTTTTTAAATTGTCAAAAAAGAATCTGGGAAATTTTAAGGCAACTTTTTTAGTTTTGAAATATTTTTTCAAAAATGTCATTAAAAATTTAAATCATTTTTGAAAATATTTAGAGGTTTTGTAAAAATTTCAAAATAAATTGAATTTTGAGAAGATTCCAAAAATTCAGGAACAAATTGTAGATTTTTAAAGATTTTTCTGAACAAAAAATGAAGACCCTTTTTAGGAATTTTGAAGGGTTTCAAGATAATACAAATACTATCTTAAGATTTTGAAAATTGTCAAAAAGTAACTGGAAGATTTTTATGAAATTTCCGAAAATTTGTACAATATTTTAAAATTTCTTCCAAACTTATGCAAGTACTAAATATATTTTTAGCTAAATCGAAGTTTTACCAAAATTTGGAAATGGGAAAGCTACACGTTCATGTGGGGCGCATCTAAAGATTCTAGTTTAAAAAAATGATGCTCAACGTTAAGTGGGAAATTTAAAAAAAAAACCGTGACTTTCCGTCTCCATTCTAACAGAAAATTGTGAAAAAAAAAGAATAAATTGTTTAAACACCAAGTGGGCAAAAAAAATTAAGGATTTCCTGAAGAAGTCTTCGGGAAATCCCTAAGATGTCTTTAGGACGTCCCAATGACGTTTCTGGGATGTTCATGGTTTTGTGCCCATGTGAAATTTATTTAAACATCTTATTATCAGTATAAATTTATTAGTATGTCATGTATTAGAAGCAACTTACAATTCAAAAAAAAAAGCAAAAAAATCATAATTAGCGCCAAAAACTCGGAAAACTCATTTTTTCACTTATGGGGTTTTTTTGGGACCATGTAAAACAGACTTTTGGGGGTGATATTTGAAAATTAATATTTGATTCGTATGCTATGAGAAATTTTTAGTATCAACTCGATTCAGATAATATTGACCACCCTAATGGAACAAACATAAATTAATTTTGTTTGGATTCAACAAATTTTTCAATTTTGAAAAAGGCAAGAAAAAAATTCAAGAAAAAAATATAATATCAATCGTAGCATTTTATACTTTATTTTAGCTATAATTTCAAATGATTCTTAAGTCAAGTAAAAATGAAAACCTAGGCAGAGATAACACTGTTTCGACAAAAATAGATTTAGTTTTCAAGGATTTCCTATTCTGCGTCGTAGTAGTACACATGTTATTGAACAAACTATGTGATAAGCAAGAAAGTGTATCACATTTTGGCCGTTTTTTACATTTTTTAGTTATTTCTTTTTTAATTATTATATAAATTACAATTTTTTCTTATTTTAGAACTTACAAAAAAATGAAAATAAAAAATAATAAATAAGAATAATATTTTTTGGTTCAGAATTCATCTCGTTTTGTTAAAAATTTTATTATATTATGTAACTATATTGTTAAAAAGTCATGTTATCAAAAATTGAGTTAATTTATTAAAAATTCATTTTTTTATTTGAAGGTTCATCTAATTGGTTGCAACTTTAACTATTTTGATGAAAATTCATTTTATGTTTGGTTGAAAACAAATTTTTAAACTGACAAATAAACTATTCCGTTTTAAGTTAATTTTTTTTTTAAGTGACAATTTAAGTTATTTGGTTAAAAATGTATCTTTTCTGGTTGAAAGTTCAAAATTTTGGTTAAAAATTTATCTATTCTTTTCAAAATTAATTTTTCTTAAAAATTTGAAAAATTTTTTGTTTAAAAAGTTGATATTTGACTAAAGTCGAACTGTTTAGTAGAAAATTCATCTTTTTGGCTTGAAAATTCAATTATATGGTAGAAAATTAAACTTTTTGGTTGAAAAGAATAATTTTCTAACCAGTAGTTAATTTTTTCAATCAATAGATTAATTTTTAACCCAATACTTAAATTTCTAACTAAAAAAGATAAATTTTTAACTAAAAATGGAATAGTTATTTTTTGGTTTAAAAAAAAAAACTAAATTTTACGAGTTAAAATAAACCAAAAAATACCATTTTCAATAAGCCTAGAAGATGAATTTTCGAAAAAGAAGATTAATTTTCCACCCAAAAAGACAAATTTTCAAACAATACATTTCTCAAACAAACATTTGAATTTTTCACCCGACACTATGAATTTTCAACAAAAAGTTCTTTACTACCAAGTAGTTAATTCTCTTAATGAATAGTTCAAATTTTAACAAAATAGTTGAAGTTTAAACAAAAAAAAAGATATGTTTTTAACAAAAATTGAAATAGTTACATTTTTAGAATAAAAAATTATTTAAAAAAAAAGAATTTTCTTTCAATTAAATTAAAGAAGAAAAAACGAAATTTTAACAAAATAGTTGAATCCGCATCTAAAAAGATTATTTTTTCAAAAAGGAAGATTTATCTTCTACCCTAAAAGACGAACTTTTAACAAAATATATGAATTCTCTTCAAAATACTTGAATTTTCAACTAAATAGTTAAAATCACAAATAGAAAAAATCAATTTTCAATTGAAAATATAAATTTTTAACCAGAATCGGAATAGTTAGATTTTTAATTAAAAAAACTGGTTAAATTTTCAACTCTAAAAATTAATTGTTGACCAAAATGATAATTAAATGGAAAGTTAAATGCAAATTTTGAA
This sequence comes from Andricus curvator, assembly GCA_932195095.1. Taxonomy (NCBI): domain Eukaryota; kingdom Metazoa; phylum Arthropoda; class Insecta; order Hymenoptera; family Cynipidae; genus Andricus; species Andricus curvator. Next base: position 30,232 of record CAKNYM010046461.1, on the reverse strand, counting down.
CCAAAGAGATGAATTTTCTACAGAATACGATAATTTTCAATATTTCTCTTCAAAATTCGCCATAGAATATGAATAAAATATTACTTTCTGAATATCACCCCCATAAGCCAGTTTTATGGGTTCCCAAAAAAAACCCCATAAGTGAAAAAATGGGTTTTGGGAGTTTTTGGCTTTAATCATAATTTTTTTGCGGTTTTTTCAGTGCAAATTGTTTCTAATACATAGAATACTACTTTAGACTGATAATTTGATGTTAAAATAAATTGTTTAAACAATTTATTGTTTTTAGCAATTTTCTCTTGGAATGGAGATAGAAAGTCGCGGTTTTTTCCAAATTTTTCCACTTCCTGTCCGATTTTTAATTAGAGGAAGTAAATAGTTTATTTTTTTAACAAACCTAATTGTTCAAATAATTTATTAATTATGTTAATATAATTCTCTTAGAATAATGCTTGAAAATTGCAGTTTTTTCAAAAATCTTCCAATTTTTGTCCAACATTCAATTGATGTGAGGTAAATACTCGATTAGAGTTAACCAAATCATTTGTTTAAACAATTTATTATTATTAATAATATTAAATTTGAATAATGCTGGAAAGTTGCGGTTTTTTCCGAACTTTACAACTATTTGTCTACTTTTTACAAAGGGTGAGTTAACAATTGATTGAATTCAGCAAAAATAACTATCTGAACAAATTATTATTGTTTATAACTATCTTCTTCTTTATTAATGTAATATAGTTGTGGTTTCTTCTACACAGAAAAAACTGAAGTTAAATTTTGTTGCATGTAAAATTTTCAGCTGTTAAAGATTACATGCTATTTGGCGAAAGTTTATCTTACGATGGAATAAAAGCTGTCGTCTGCTACGTCCTTTGCAGCAATGGAAAAACGGCAAAGTATGAGTGAAAAGCTATATAAATCAGGACACCAGATTTAAAACAACTTTTTACTAACCTAATTGTTATTTTGAAAATAATTAGACTTTTCGCGGACGAATCAAAACGTATTTTTCCTGAATGTAAATAAAGAACTTGACTCAACAACAGCCATTGTCACCATCTTTAAAGATTATTCCATGGCTTATGAAGTTCATGAGATGGTAACCGATCTTGAATGATTTTATCGTGATACTTTCTGCCACAGTCGGTATTGTAGGTTAAGAACAAAACGAAAAATGGGAATCGAATTAATTTTGAAGTGGATTTGTGGACATCAATGAGGTATTTAATGTTGTCACGTCAGCTGGCAAGTTGTCTACACGCCGAAGGAGAAACAATAATATCAAATAATACAAAATAATACCAATTACAGGGAGGAAAACTTAATTTTTTTTACAGCTTGGACAAAAATGATTTTTCGATCCGACTGAAAAATCCCGAAAATAAAATTCTCGACACTGTAAAATTCCCGAGTTGGAAAATTCATGATTAATAAAATTCCCGAACAGTTAATAATATTACCGAATTTGAAAATTGCCGCCAGTTAATAATATTACCGAATTTCAAAATTCCCGACAGAAAGTGGCTGAATTATAAAATATCTGAATTAGAAAATTCCCGAATTTAAACAATTTTTTTCAAATGAATATTATTTATTTATTTATTAAGAATACAATAAACAAATATTTCTATTAAAGAAAATATTTAATGTTTAAAGTTTCGAAAATTATTGTTTGAATTTAAAATAACAATATTTGAAAAAAAAATTTGGAGGACTGAAAAATCCTGGAAAATAAAATTCCCGACTCTGTCAAATTCCCGAATAAAATTTTCGAATATATAATAAAATTCCCGATTAATAAGAATTCCCGAATAATGAAATTCCCGAATTGGAAAATTCCCGATTAAAAAATTCCCGAACAGTTTATGATATTACCGAAATGGATAATTCCCAACAGTTTATAATATTATACCGAATTTAAAAATTCTCGACAGAAAATTGCCAAATTATAAAATATCCGAACTAGAAAATTCCCGAATTTAAACAAATGTAATAATTAAATACTTTTATCAAGAAAAAAATTATTCTTAATGCTCAAAGTTTCTAAAATTATTGTTTAACATTGAAATAACAATAATTGAAAAAAACTATATTTCTGGATGAAAATTGTCTTCAAGTATTGTTATTTTAAATTCAAACAATAATTTTAGAAACTTTGAAGAAGAAAAATTTTTTTTTTATACAAATATTTGATTATTGTATTTATAAGAAATAAATAATATTGATTGAAAAACAATTTTTTTTATTGTTTCGGGAGTTTTATAATTCTAGAATTTTCCAGTTCAGATATTTTATAATCCGGGAATTTTCTATCGGGAATTTTAAAATTCGGTAATATTATAAACTGTCGGGAATTTTCCATTTGGGTAATATCATAGACTGTTTGGGGATTTTTTATTTGGGAATTTCATTATTTGGGAATTATATTATTAAGGAATTTTATTTTAGGATTTTTCATTCGTCCAAAAATTTTCATCCAAAAATATATTTTTTCAATAATTGTTA
>CAKNYM010046461.1:0-10898 GCA_932195095.1 Andricus curvator | reverse complement strand
AAAAATCTAAATTTAGATTTTTGAAGATTTCGAAATAAAATGTTGAAGCTTCTTACGGTTTTGCAAAGGTTTTAAGAAAATAAAAAAAAACTCTCAAGTTTGCTTGAAAAATTAAAAATGATTTCCTATTTTGAAAAATTAATTTTAAGAAGATATTTTTTATATATTTTTAAAAATGTTTTCAATATTTGTATTATATAAAAATATTTCATTTTACTCATTAAAAATGTATTTTTTGTTATATATATATATTTTTTTTAAATTCCATAATATATTAAACAATTGGACATTTGTCAATTCAAGAAAATTTAGGTTAGTTCAGGAGATATTTAGAAATTTCAAGGAGATCCAAATTTAATTTAAAACTGCAAAATATTTAGAAAAATAAAATATAAATTTAGATTTTTGAAGATTTTCAAATAAACTTTTGAAGCTTCTTAAGGTTTTTCAAAGGATTTAATGAAATTAGAAAAATCTCTTAAGTTTGCTGGAAAAATTTAAAATGATTTCCTATTTTGTAAAATTAATTTTAAGAAAATATTTGTTATATATTTTTAAAAATGTTTTTAATATTTTTATTATATAATAATATTTTATTTTACTCATTAAAAATGTATTTTTTGTTATTTATAGATTATTATTCATTTTATTTATTTATTTTTTATTTTCTTATTTTTCCTATTCTTAATTTAAAATTAAATACAGTAATTTTGAAATAGTATTCAAATCTGAAACCGTTTTTACATTCCTAAAACTGTAATTTTTTGTTAAAAGGTATACTTCTTTTAAAAATGAATGTACAAAAATTAACAAAAAATACAGTTCAATACACATAACGAATTGTTTCTTGTATTTTTTCAAAGGAAAGTAAAAAAATTAATAATAAAGTATAAGTTTCTACAATTCAAAAATTTGTGTATCTCTTCATTAATTTTTTTTACTTGTAAACATCTACGAGGTATTACAGAAAACTACAGGAATAAAAATTTTTTTAATTTGGGTGTTTGACGTCGTTGAAACACTTTTCATTTTACGTAATTTATTGTAGAAAATTACAAATCTTTACAAAAAATACAAGATTTGACAAAAGTTGAAATTTTGGGAAACTACTTAAAATTGTGTTTTGTTATCCAAAATGAGCCATTATAACTCAAATATTAGAAACTGAACAATTTTAAACTGAATTTTTCGGAATTAGGAAGCCTTAAATCGTTAATATTCCAGAGAATTGAATTTAAACTTTAAACAATACTGAAAATTATTGAATTTCGATGAATGAATAACACTTGAACAATTGTCAATCTGGGAAAATTTAAATTAATTTAGGAGATATTTACAAGTTTTAAGAAGATCCAAACTGAATTTAAAACTGGGAAATATTTAGAAAAATAAAATCAAAATTTATATTTTTGTAGATTTCCAAATAAAATGTTGAAACTTCTCAAGGTGTTTCTACAGTTTCAAGGAAATAAAAACACTTTTAAGTTTTCTGGGAAAATTTTAAATGATTTCCTATTATGAAAAATTAATTTTAAGAAAATATTTAGGAAGCATTTTTTGAGAAAATTTTGATTAATAAATGACAATTGCACAATTATTAAATAAAAAAAAAATAATCCAGTGGATTTAACATATATTTACAAGTTTTCAAACGATTCCACAATAATTTGAAACGTGAAAAGATTGAAAAAGATTTGAAACAAAATTTATATTTTCGATGATTTCAAACACAAAATTTATCACCTTTTTGAGCATTCTGAAAGGTTTTGAATGAATACAAAATTTGTATCAAAATTCCTAAAAAAACTAACAATAACTTTCATTTTAAAAATTAATTTTCAAAGAATATTGCATAAGATTTCCAGAATTCTTAAAAAATTGTAAAAAAAAAATTCGAGTTCCTAGATCATAAAATTATTATAAGATGCCTGAACAATTTTTAAATGATTTTTTTAAACAAATTTCCAAGAGAATATTTAATAAGATTTAAAAACCAATTTTTATGTATAAATTAGTGTTTCTTGCAGTTGAATGACTTTCAATTTGAAAAGCTTTAATTTTAGAAGTTTAAAATTTTTAAGTATTCCACTTTGAGTGTTTTAATTGGCGGTTCAGGTTTTATAACTTCAAATGAAAAAATATCTATCCTCAAGAGTTGGAATCTTCAACTTCAATGACCGTGTTCAATTTTTTCTCAATTGTTCAATTTTTATTTGCAGTCAAAAAGTTGTTCTTTTTCGCCCTAAGATGACAATTATTGAGAAGATTGCAATGGCATAATTTTAAATGACATACATGGTGTCCAATAGATTGCTATATATTTAAAAAAACATCAAACTCAAGGTTTTTTGTTGTTTAATAATGATAATTTATTATTGTATTTTAATATTCTACCATTAATTAAAATTCTGAACATAGAAGGTTTTTTGTAATAGCTATCATGTACACATCTTAATTTAAAAATGACAAAATCTTATCAGTAATTTACATTTCTAATTAGGTCCTGGTTAGCGAAATGTTTCACTGGCCAGACTTCTGAAAATCCTATTCCTGCTATGATACAAATTCTAATTTTGATGATACAATTTCATACCAAACACATACTCAAAAAAGAAATTCATATAGGTACTGGCATTCAAAGGTAGAAAACAAATTCAAAAATTACTTTCAAAAATACCTGTTTTATTTTAGGAATACACTACTGCCGGATAGTATCACTAACCAGATGACCTAGTGCAAATTAGCCTTTCCTTTAAAAGTTAGCATTGTCTAAAATATAGATAAAAATATTTTAAAAATACCATGCAGAAGGATATTAAATGCTGCGTTGAAGGAGTCATAGTAAAAGTAATTTCTCCTCATGAATATTAAATTATCACGTGAGAAACACCAGAAGAACATTCCGATTTTCAAGAAATTTTGTACATCAACTTCAACTCTTCAGGAGCTAGACAAATCAATTTATTAATTTGACATTTTACACAAACAAAAACTTTACAAAACTTTACAGGTTTATAGAATAATAATTTTTTGTGCAAGCATGCTAAATTTGAAATGCATTACAGGGTGATAATACTCACAAGGTCTGATACTATCAGTCAACAGTGTACCTGGTTGGAATTGTTGACCCTTTTTTTTCAAAATTGTTGAAAATCTAAGTTCTTCCCGTGAACACAAACCACAGAAAAAAATAATATTTGTTGCAGGAAATTTCTTAGAGCGATAAAGTTTTGTTGAGCCACTTTCGCGTCTTTCAAAATACATGTGTTTTTCATGGAAAAACAAGAGAAAGTTTAACCGATATTTGTGTAAAGTTTATCCTGTGTAGTTAATTTTTGTTGCAAAGAATCTTTCGTCGGAAATCGATGTAAAGTTCATCTTCTGTTTTTTCTGTGACATCAATGTCAATTTATTTTGAACAATTTTTTTCAGGTGGATCTTCACAGCAACCGGATCCACACTCGCTTATTGTCAAGTTGGGTGATAACCATGCTTTTACGGGAGTGCTTAGTACTCGTCCAGCCCCAGGATGGTTGAATAGATTCCAAGAGACACCCGTCTGGATGCAACCAAACAGTGCAGATACAGTTCATACTAATGCTTACTATTTCATACGAACAGATACAGGCCAACATTATCATGGAGCTCTAGATCCGTCTAACCATGTGTGGCTTGACCATTACACAAGTATTCCAGAATCAGCTACTATACGTATAGATGATATGGAATACATGAAAAGTACGGGATATTACAGTTTTTACGAACCCAGAGCGATACACGACGAATACCATTATAGTTATCCACCAGAGAACAAAATTTATATAATATTCCCACATCACTGCGTCTATAGTGCAAGCTTAAGAAGATATGGTTACATACCATATCGTACAAAAACATCAATTTCTGACCAGTTGGCCAAAAGATTAAAGATTCACTAGAGACGTCTTCGGGACATCCCTAAGACGTTTTTTGGAACATGTCTTTTGGACACCCTCAGAGATGTTCTTGAGACATCTCATTAGCACAAGAATTGTATCAAATCATATGTTTCGGAATGTCAGAAATTTCTATACAATTTTATTTGTGAAGAAATATTATACTTTTCTACGAACTGTATTTTATTGAAACACTTCTAAATCTTAAGGGCACAAATCTTGCATCAAATCCTATATTTCAGAATCTTGGATATTTCTATTAAATTCTATCCATCGAGATATCTTATGTTTTTATATCAATAATTTTCATTAAAATTATAAGATTTCATAACGAATAGAATATTGTAGAACATTTTTAAGCTTGCGTGATGAAAACCCTTACATTAGGTTTCATCGTATGCACATGAAATGTATATTATAATGTTGATTGATATATATTAATATTTTCAATTTTAATCAAATCGTTATATATTTAGGGTAGTACAGAAGAAGTCTGCGTTTCTGTTCGAAAATAACATTATATAGTGTGTTGTGAACCTTTTTCAATTGAAGTATAATAAAATGTTTGAATAAGTATAAAATAATTCTTTGATTATTTTCTTTAAACCCTGTAAAAAACTACTGAGATTTTATTTGTATAATAAATTTTTAACATACAAAAAATAATGTTTTTTGATGATGATGATTTATGCTTTATACTACTATATCAAACTTTAAAAATAATAATAGATGAAATATGAATAAAATAAATTCACCAAAATCTTCCAAAGTTTAATTCATACTAAAAAAAAGCAAAAAAAAAAAAAATTATAATATGAGGGGGTTGCAGTTGTGAGTAAGTTTAGGAACTTACGAAAAGTAATTATTTTTTTCAGAGAGAATATTCCCTACAACTACACTGTTTCCAATTCAGAAAATAAGTTAATATTATTCAAATACATTTATTTGTTTAAAAAAATATTTCTTAAAAGAAAGTTGTTTTTAGCGACTTCAGGCATAGGAAAATTTACATTCAAAGTTGGAAACAGAAAAGTTAATAGAATGTTTTCTAAAAAAAAATACTTAATTTAATTTAATTATTTAAAAATAATTGGTAAATAGCAATGATAAAATAAAATTTGGTTGCAAAAAACATTCCTAAAATAAACGGTTTTTGTTAGTTCTAATTTTTTTTTATTAGAAATAATGCTTTTTATTTAAAATATCATTAATTATTTGAAATCTTTTAAAATCCCTTAAATTTGATGAAATCTATTGCAAATTCTTTCGAATCGTCGGAAATATTCTAAAATATTTTAAATCCTTTGAAACCTTCTCAATTTATCAAAAATTTCTTGAAATCTTTGAAAACACCCTCAAATATTTCAAATCCTTGAAAACCCCTTTCAATTTTTTTTAATCTATTGAAAATTCATTGGAATCTTTAAAAATATTTTAAATTCTGTGAAATATTCTCCATTGTTTGAAATCTATTTAAATTTCTTGTGAATGTTTCAAAATACTCTAAAATATTCCAAATACTTAAAAATTCTCTCAATTCATTGAAAATTCCTGAGAATAGTTTAAAATACCCTATAATGTGCATGTTTTTTTTTTAATGTCTAGAAACCCTCTAAAATTTTTTAAAGCTTTTGAAAATTCCTTGGATTTTTTAAAAATACAGAATAAATTTTTTTAACTTCCAATTTATGGAAATATATTTTTCAATAGATAAATTGAAATATGGGGTGTTTTCAAATATTTTAAGAAATTTTTAATAGATTTAAAGGATTTAAAAAAATTTGTGGAATTTTCACAGTTTTCATCAATTTTGAGGAATTTTAGAATATTCCAAAGAAAATTTAAATATTTAAGGGTATTTAGAAACATTCCAAAGAATTTTCAATATATTACAATAAATTAAAAGATTTCAAAGGTTATCGAAGATATTATGTTTTTTTTTTTTTTTTTTTTTTTTTTTTTTTTTTTTTTTTTTTTTTTTGAAACATTTAGAGGAATTTTTGATATATTACGATAAATTAATGTGAAAAAACATTTTTCGTGTATTTCGAATTTTTCCAAGGAATTTTTAATGAATTAAAAGGATTTCAAAGTATTTAGAATATTTCAGGTAATTTTAAAAGATTTTAAAGAAATTTAAATAGATTTTAGCCAATTGGAAATTGGGTTTTTCAACCAAAAAGTTGAACTTTCGACTAAAAAACATGAATTTTTAACCAAAAAGTTGAATTTTTAACTTATAAAGGATACATTTTTAAACAAAAATGAAATTTGTATATAAGAAAACGAATTTTCGACCAAATAATTTACTCCTGCACCAAATAGAGGGATTTTAAACTAAAAAAATATATATTTTTAAAATATTTAATGTTTAAATTTTTTAATGATTCAATTGTCAATTTTCTTCAATTTTCAACAGTTTAAAATTCAATTTCTAACACCTGAATTTTCAGGTTTCTTCAATTTCAAATTTTTAGTTTAAAAAATTAATTTTCAACAAAAGAAACGAATATATACGAAAACAAAATATATCAACTTTTAACAATAAAATATTAAAATAATAAAAATAAAATGTTTAATTTTTAACCAAATAGTTAAATTTTCTACCGAAATAGTTGAATTTTCATTAAAAAGATATGAATTTTCAAACAAAAAAGACGTTTTTTCTACAAAGCAATTGAATTTTTAACACGAAAATAAGAATTTTCCAGAAAAAAATTAATTTTTAACTATATTCTTCAATCTTCTGCCAAATTGTTGAATTTTTAAGCCAAAAAAAAAAACGAATTTTCTACAGAGCAGTTCAATTTTAAAAAAACTCGTTAAATTTTTCACTCTACAGATGAATTTTCAATGAAAAAGATAAATTTTCAACTAAGAAGATTAATTTTGTACAAAAAAATGTAATAGTTAAATTTTCAATTGAAAAAAATTAATTTAAACCAAAAAAGAAACGAATTTTCAACGAAATATTTTAATTTTCCATTTCGAACTTGTGCCGTTTTTCCAAAAATTTAATTTTCTTATTTTTAATCTCATTTTTTACGATTAAAAGAAAATCTACTCGTCCTATCTAAAAATTATTAATAACAAATTTGTAGATCCTTTTTGAGTGAGAAACTTTCGTCTCTTAATTATTTTTTTACCTTGTGTCGTTTTTCAACAAATTTAATTTACTTTTTATTTTTAATGTGACAAATTTGTAGCTCATTTTTGGATGCGTAACTTTTGTCTATTAATTTTTTTATAGCAACTGTCGTTTGTAAAAAAATTAAATTTTTTTATTTTAAATTAAATTTTAAGTAATGTATGATAGTTTCAACAGAAAAAAAAATTATTCCATTACAAATACATGATGACAAATTTGATAAATTTTTAAACATTATCTTTGCTATTAGTTTTTTTTTTCTAAGTTTGGTTAGTCCACTTTTCACTTAGAGTGTGGTCATTATTCAGTAAATTAAAAAAAGTGTTTAAACAATTTGTTATTGTTTATAACTATATTCTCTCTCATTATTGCTGAAAAATTTATATTTAAGATGATCCATATAGAGAATTTGCAGAATATTTCAAAAATCTGTTTTATTACAGAAAAATACATTTACACAAAAAAAAAGAGATTGTTTAAAAAATGTTTCTCTCTATTGTTTATTAATTATTTGCTCACAAATGAAAAGACAAAGCAAAGTTGAAAATTTAAGAAAAAACTGCAATTTTCTAGCCATTATCTAAGAGAAGATTTTCATAAACAATAATAAATTGTTTAAACAATTATTTTTGTTGACTTAAATTAATTTTTACCTCACCCTAAGTGTAAACTTGACAAAAAGTGGAAAATTTCAGGAAAAGCAGCAACTATCTAGCATTAGTATAGAAGGAGATAGTTATAAACAATAAAATTTTTTTTTTAACAATTATTTTTGTTAAGTCGCAATAATTGCTACCTGACTAAGTTAAAAGTGGGCAAACAGTTGAATATTAAAAAAAAAAACACAACTTTTTAACATTATTCGAAGAGGATATTATTATAAATAATAATAAATTGTTTAAAGAATTATTTTTATGAACTGGAATCAATTTATTACTTCACTTTAATTGAAATATGAACAAAAAGCGAAAATTTAAGAAAAAAACTGCAACTTTCTAGCATTATTCTAACGGAATATTTTTATAAATAATAATAAATTGTTTGAACAATAGTTTCTGTCAAATTTGATTGATTGCTACCTCGCTCTAATAAATTTGGAATAAATTGAAAAATTCGGAGAAAACGCTACTTTCTAACACTATTTTAAGAGAAAATTTCTGAAAACAATGATACATTGTTTTTAAAAATTATATGAACATCTAATTATCGCGCTTTTTTTTGTGAGGATTCAATCAAATTTGAGGGCGCTATTTATGAAAATTTAAAAAAAAAATCAATTGCTTTTTTGGACACCGTTATAAATATTTATTTTTTATTTTACGCGTTTTTTTTCTGTTTTTAAGGTTATATAAAAATAATTTGTCTAAGATGTTTGAGAAAATTTAAAAAGATTTTTTTAATTTAATGTTTAATTTTAATTTAAAAACATTCTAACAGTGAAAAGGAAATTATTAAATTTTACTCAAAAAAAAAGTCTTTGATTCATGGAAAATTGTTTTTCGTTTTATTAAAAACTTTCCTTTAATTGAATCTGATTTTCCCTATTTTTCTGTTATTTTTTTTAAATAAAGCAGTTATGTTTATAAAAAAAATGTTTCTTCAATTGGAGACAAATATTTTTCTAAAAGTTGACAAGACACAGAATCAAATAAACGTGAAAGCCGGAAAATCAATGAAAAAAAACTATTAATTAGACAAAAATTAAGAGAGTAACTAATTTTAGCTACTAATTAAGTGATTAAATTATGTTTCAATGTAAATCATAATAAAAAAATATATATATCTTATCACTAGAAAACAAGCAGGCACGCGATGCGTGCGATTATTATTTTGTTGTGTCAAGAAATTTTTAAAGTGAAATATAAAATTAATTTTTGTACAAAATTGTTGCATTTTTATTTAAAAATTTCAATTCCTATCCAAAAATACAAACAATAACAATAGTTGTTTGAAATTGTAAATTTAATTTTTAAATTAATATAATTTTTGTTTAATAACCGTCTATTAGTGAAAAACTCTATAACATCTTTTTATTGTTTAAATATTTTTAAATATTATAATTTGAATTCTTCTATTTAACAAATTTTTAATATGTAAGTGAAATTAATGAATTTTAATGCATAAATAAAAATTAAACAATTATCAATTTGGAAAAAATTTGACTTATTTTAAGAGATATTTACAAGTTTTGAGAAGATCCAATCTTAATTTAAAACTGGAAAAGATTTCATAAAATAAAAAAAAAATGTTAACTTTTAAAGATTTCACAATAAAATTTTGAAGCCTGAACAACTATTAATTTGGAAAATAATGTAATAAGTTTATAATATATTTAGAGCTTTTGAAAAGATTAAAAAATAATTTGAAACGTGAAAAGATTTCAAAACATTTAAAACGCAATGTAGATTTTTTTAAGACAATTTTTTTACTTTTGCAGGATTTTCAAAAAATTGTAGGAAAAGTTCGAGTTCCAAGATGATAAAAAGATATAATTTTGAAAATTTATAAATTTTTTGATTCATTCTTTAATTCACAGCATTGAAAATGATGGCGTGGATTGATATTTTTTTTAATATTTCAACTTACAATGTATAAGAGTTAAAAATTAAATTTTTGCAGAATAACGGCTTTTAATTAAAAAATTGTCAATTGAAAAGTTTTTAAATCTTTCATTTTATTAGCGAAAATTATTGAGCGTTTGAATTAACATTTTTTTTAGCTTTAATTTAAATATTTTAAAATTCAAAAATATTTCACTTTGAGTGTTTTAATTCGCGTTTCAGTTTTTATAAATTCAATTAAATAGTCTTCCAAAACAGTTGAATTTTCAACCGAAATTGTGAATTTTCTACAAAAAACTTAATTAATTAAATTAATTAATTTACAAACTAGAAAGAAGAATTTTATACCATACAAAATGAATTTTCAATCCGAATGAATGAACTTTAAAAAAAAAACAGTTGAATTTTTGACCAAAAGGTGATGGCATTAACAAAATAGTTGCATTTTTGAGAATATAATTACATTTTTAATAAAATATTCGAATTTTTAATTAAGTGTTTTAATTTTCACTTTACAAAGATGCATTTTCAATCGAACAAAATTTTATTTTTCTCCTCGAAATCTTCAAAAGATAAGCTTTTAACCAAAGATGACTTTTCTACCATAAAAGATGAATTTTTAATCTGAAAAACTGAAATTTCGAGAAAAGAGTTGAATTTTCAACAAAATTACAAAAAAATTAGCTGAATGGTTGAATTTTTACCCTCAACAGATGAATTTTCATCCCAAAAGATTTTTTTCCCCCAAGAGACAGATTTTCAACCAGAAAGTTGACAGGCAGTTGAAAAACGGATTTTGAACCAGTTGAGTTATTTTAGAAAATCGTTGCCTCTGAAACCCGAAGAAATGAATTTTCCACCAAGATTAATGTTCGACAAAAAAATGAATTAATTAATTTGTTACGTTAGATATTGTCGATAACTGGTCAAATAACTTTCTGAGAAACGAGAAAAAGTCTGCCTCGGCCCGGATTTGAACCGAGAACGCCACTATTCACGAGTGGAGCGTTGACCAATTACGCCACCGGGGCTCTAGCAGATAGTTTTTTTCTCCAGAAAATTATTTGACCAGTAATCGGCAATATCTAACATCAAAAATTAATTACTTAATTACCCTGGTCGACATAATAACATCAATTATTAAATTAGATTCAGATTCGGTGATTTTATTCAGACTAGAATCAATCACTAATATTACACAGGTTACAAAGATGCAGACACGCATCGTCCTGTAGATATAGGAAAAACGAGAAA
>CAKNYM010046460.1:51443-107857 GCA_932195095.1 Andricus curvator | reverse complement strand
TAAAAAGATGAACTAATTTACTTAAGGTTCTATCGACCTTAAGGAAATTAGTTCATCTTTTTATGTAAAACTGACATAATTAAACCAAAAGCAGGTCATAACGATGAAGCTTTAACAGAGTATTAGCCCGCGAAGCGTGCACTAGCGAGGACACGAAGTGTGAAAACCTAGACGACAAATGTGTCCGAGCGCGCAGCGCGAGGTGAATACATTATCGAGCGCGAAGCGCGAGATAAACATATAATCGAGCGCGAAGCGCGAGATGAATACCCAATCGAGCGCGAAGCGCGAGATCCAACAGGTGCGCGCCCTAGGCGCGCTGAAACTTGCGAGCGAAGCGAGCCGCGCGCGAAGCGCGCTATGAGAATGTGCCCGCGAAGCGGGCGGATTTTTTCCGTGAAGTTCGTCGCGCTACATTATTCAAAGTGATATTAAGTATCGGTTCGAGTTCCGACCCATGCATTTTGAAGTCTTAATGCTTATCCTAACGTCACGCGTTCTCAACTTGAATAAATGATTCTTGAACAGTGTCACGAGCTTGTGCCTTTTTCAGTTTATCGTGAACTGAAGTGATAACTGATCCATTAACAGTGACCAGTTTTTTCTCCCATCTGGATTATAGTTGAAGTGATTTTCCCGACTCGATCGTCTTCTGATGGTGTGGGAAGTTTCGAGTCGGACGACATATCGATGGGTCCTAAAAGAAAGTATGCAACTCACGGTGATGGATAGAATCTAAGTAACTCGCGCTGACAAATAGAATCTACGCAAATCGTTGGGACGGATAGAAAATACGCAACTCGCGGTAGTGGACAGAAACTACGCAAGTAACAAAATGCAAGTTTTTAGAAAACCGTGTTGAAAGTTTAATTAGCAGGGGCGGCGAAGCCAGCATGGATGCCATGGAGAACTCCAGACATGTAAATCTTCAACCATGGAAATTCCATACATGGAAAACTGAACGGAAAGATAAACAAATTTACTTTTGCTTCGAAAATATATCTCTTGTTTGGGTTCTGCACTGTTCGTTTCGATTTCTCTTTTCGGCAATGGTATCGGTGATACCTTGTCTTGTGTACCCTTCACGCACTTCACTAAGTACCTGACCTTTGATGAAGAATTTAAACTTCCAAGTTTGCATGGGTAGTCACCATGGGCTTGTAAAATTTGGATGTTTATAGTTCTAAATTTATTGTTCTCGAGTTGTCGCTCAACAGGGGCTCCACGCCGAGCTCGTCAGTCTGGGCACGGGATTTCCCCCTATGATTATGCTTATTTCCACTCATTTCGGTCACTTTGAAAATATACCTGTGTCACGAGTAGAAACACAATAATTGGCACAAAAGTCTGGCCTAATTATTAGGCCAGAGTTCTCAGTTTTAGATTCCATTTTGCACTGAGAACATTTTTTTAAAAATCAAAATGATTGAACGCAAACGAAGTGATTGTCAGACACGAATGTTAGCAAAGGAGAAGAAGTTGAAGAAGGAAAAAGTGATAAAAAAACGCTGCTTTTAGACCATTTTTCCTGCATAAGAAAGATGATAGCTTTAGCTCTTGTAATATTAGTGATAATAAAAATTGTGATTTCGAAAATAGAGTGAAAACGTAAACACTCCAGGGAAGAAGGAAATAGACTGTGATGGAGAAAACCGTAACTTGCAAATTTTATAATATATTTTTTTTACAATAATTCTTTGGGGAGATTACGATATCCGTGGCGACAAAGTTTTAATGTGGATTCCTATAGGATTTTTGGCGAGAAACACGAATCTGAAATTTTTAAATCGATATCTCGAATAGTTTTCGAGATATCGATTTTTTTATGTTGAAATTACTGACTTTTGTTTTTGATTAACCGAATTTATGAATATTGATTTCGATGGGATTTTTTGCGAGAAACACGAATCTGAAACTTTTAAATCGATATCTCGAATAGTTTTCGAGATATCGATTTTTATATGTTAAAATTATTGACTTCTTTTTTTGATTAACATAATTTCTGAATATCGATTTTGATGAGATTTTTTGCGAGAAACACGGATCTGAAATTGTTAAGTCGATATCTCGAATAGTTTTCGATATATCTATTTTTTATGTTAACATTATTGACTTTTATTTTTGATCAATATAATTTCTAAATATCGATGGGATTTTTTGCGAAAAACACGGATCTGAAATTTACAAATCGATATCTGGAATAGTTTTCAAGATATCGATTTTTTCTGTTAAATTGAATAATCGAATAATACAGGTCTCACCCCTATCCCTTTCCAATGTCTAGTGGGGTACGGGAAAGCACCCCTGTGACTGGTCACAGAAATAATGTAAGGTAACACCCCTACCCCTTTTCCAACGCCTCATGGGGGCGGGAAGGCACCCCTGTTACTGGTCCCAAAAATAATGTAAGGTAACACCCCTACCCCTTTTACAACGCCTCGTGGGGGCGGGAAGGCACCCCTGTGACTGGTCCCAAAAATAATGTAAGGTAACGCCCCTACCCCTTTTCCAACGCCTCGTGGGGGCGGGAAGGCACCCCTGTGACTGGTCACAGATATAATGAAAGGTAACAGCCCTACCCCTTTTCCAACGCCTCGTGGGGGCATCCGTAAGGAAAGCAAGGTTATGTCCATCTAAAAGAACCGACAGGACAGAAAAATACATTTCTATAATTCATATTTTTAAACAAGTAAGTTATTTATTAATTATAAATAGAAGAATATCTCGAGACCTAATTGCGAGATATCGACTTAAAAGTGTTTGAGCCGCTTTTCTCGTAAAAAATCCCATATCGGAATGAACTTTAAGAAATTATATACATTTGAAAAAAGTTTTAAAAATCGATATATCTCGTAAACTATTCGAGATATCGATTTAAAACTTTCAGATTCGTGTTTCTCACCAAAAATCCTACAGGAATCCGCTTTAAAACTTTGTCGCCACGGATATCGTAATCTTGCCAATTCTTTATTTGAAAATTTAAAAAAAAATAGTTATCGATTTATTCACATATTCCACACCGGACTGAGAAACGTTAAACCCTCCTCTCTTCAATTTTTTATAAACTTGCACAACTTATAAAAAGAAAAAAGCTTCTCCGATATTTTGCTAAAAAAAGATGTTCAAATTTTCATTTTTGGTTTTTCTTTATATTTTCAAATATCACTTTTGACAACGTCTTAATTTTTTTGTTGAACTGTCTACCGTTACGGAATTTTCTGTAAGATTCCAGTTCGTTCAGGGCTAACGCTACGGAAAATTTCCTGAAACTGGCCCCCTAGCTCTTTACTTGACCGGTTATTTTTACGGAAAATTCCGTAATACTAGTCAAAACCTTTTTTTCCAAAATCTTCAAAATTCAATTTCTCAAAATAATCCGATTTATTTTTTTATTCGAATATTCTTTCTTATTCTAGTTAAAATTCTACTAACGAATAGTTAGGAATAGTCAGAAAAATCAGGATTTCTGGCGATTTCTGACGAGAAACTTTTCGATTGTCTTCATTTCAAATTTGCTGGTATAATTTCTTCCAATTTTCTTCCATCGATAAAAGAAGGAAATAGCAATCCCGCTAATAGCATTAACTCTTTTAATGTTAGGGAGAATAATAATTGTGATATAGAAAATATGAATAAAATCTTAACCACTACTCAAAAGAAGAAATTGCGAAAATGGCAGCGTTTTCAAACTAAAAATGGCAAAAGACTTATTTTATCCTCAAAATGTTTAACTTTCCATTAAGAATGTATA
The DNA here is from genome assembly GCA_932195095.1 of Andricus curvator. NCBI lineage: Eukaryota > Metazoa > Arthropoda > Insecta > Hymenoptera > Cynipidae > Andricus > Andricus curvator. Next base: position 104,106 of record CAKNYM010046460.1, on the reverse strand, counting down.
AATTTCGCTATGGTAATTAAAAAAATACGTGTCTCCTTATTGTCCACGTACAAAAACATATTTCATTGACAAGCCAATCGTGAACATGTGTCTCTACAAAAATTCTACAAAAAACCATTGCTTTTTCCTAATTTTGCATCGTTTTAAAATTTCCTAACAATTGAGATTTTTCATGATCTATTTTTATATTTTCATAAACATTTCAAAAATCGCGCAAAAAATCAATTAACTCTGAGGAATATTTTATAGCAAGCTATATTATTATACATTTTTCTAATTTCTTATTTATTACGATATTATCAGTTATTAAGAATTGTTTAGTTTTGTTAACATTATTTTTTTTTATATTCATATAATTCACTTACAATTAACAAATCGCAATTGCTTTGTTTGTGCAGGTGGTGGTGAAAACGTATTTAAGATCAACAATGGGGCAAAAGTGGCTAAAAAATCTGGCGATATTACATATTCGGCAAGATTGTTTGGATAAATTAGATTTAAATAAAATTATAAACGCATTTATTTGTAGGAATGATGTACGAAGAACCATCTCTTTAAAATAAACAAAAACTGAAAAAAATAAAATTTACCCCCTCCCCCTTCCACTTTCACCCCTCTTACGAACTCGCAAACTCCAGACATGCAAAATATGGGCTGCGCCGGCCCTGTTAATTAGTCTTCACAATTCAAGTGTAATTGTTTCATATATAATAAAGTGTTCCTAGTGATCCTATAATCATCGCAAAATAAAGTATAACCTGAACTTTACGTTTAAAACAGTTAGAGATGTTTTCTATGTAACTTCAATAGTGTGTTGTTTGATCTAATCTCAAACTTTTTAGAATTTTCAAATTCAATCGACTTTCTCTTCTCGGCCAGGATTTTCATATTATGTAAGCTTCGTCTTTAATACAAAAATATTTATAAATATTGATCTACATAAAATCCGATTATATTACTTCGCTTGAGGTTAGGTTTGTTATCATCCATGCGATCCATGCAAGTCAATGACAGCAAAACTGGCGCCACGGTAAAGGGCAGGACTATTTTAGCCGAGTTACGTACTTTCATCACGGAATCCACTTGCAAAAACGAGTTGCATGAATTTGTGATTTATTAATTAATACGCTTTAAATCAATCAATAGAAAAATTTAAGCGATTTTATCACGGCTTTCAACACACTCCAACAGTTTCTGACGGTAACTCAAAATCCGAAAAAATCAAGTTACGTACTTTCTATCCGCTACTGTGAGTTGCGTATTTTCTATCCATCCCTACGAGTTGCGTCGATTCTGTCAGCGCGAGTTACGTAGATTCTATCCGTCACCGTGAGTTGCGTACTTTCTTTTAGGGCCCATCGATATACCTCCAGTTGCTTCGAGATCGATCTGTCCGACAAGGATCGTTTTCGTAGCTCGGAGCCTACATCTGGGCTAAGTTCACAAAACTAACGTAATATTTTTTATATTTCTCACATGTGATGTGTATGAGTCGACTCGCGAGTTGGAACTCAAGTCGTGGTTGAATTGGATTGAGTAAAATTATAATTAAAATAAATTAGTAGAATCTCGACTAGCTCTTCCAGTAAAAAGAAACTAATTGAGGCGAATTGAGATGAATTCGCTAAAGTCTCCGCGAATCTCGCTTTATGACAATCTCAAATTGGATCAAGTCGTGAATTCGTGTAAAATCGGGAAGTAAGTAATTTAATCTTCAAATCTGCTATTCGCCCGAATTTGGCGAACACATTTTCATAGTGCACTGCGCGCGTGGCTCGGGGACTAATATTCCGAACGTTGCATTTTGCCAGGTTTTTCACCTAATCTTCATCTACTAATCTACCTCCATGAGACTGCGTACCCTTACTATAGAAAAAGCGTTACGAAGGAAGGGGGGGGGGGGTCTAAATGTTTAGAAAAAAACCTTACGTTTTTTTTTAACGGTCCCTAAAATGTATTAAAAAAATATCAAAAAAATATCAAAAGCCCAAACAATTGACAAGATATGAACAATGAAATCATCTCGGCGCCAAAGCTTAATTACTTTAAAAAACTATTCAGGACCTTCCAAAACTGGTTTTTAATCACTTAAATTCTTTAAATAATTTTATACAGCAACATTTATCCTTTTCATCTAATTTTGCATCAACTAACGTCCACTGTAGTTTTTTACGTATTTCGAAAACAAAAACCTAGATTAATACCAGCCCAACGTTGTATACAACAATTTGATTTTATCGACTTCTAAAGGCTAATGTACCTGATACCGTTCGTAAGTTATAAAAATTTGATTTTTTACATTCTCATCAGAGAAGTTATTAGATTTTTGTAGAAGTGGACCCCCCCCCCCCCACCCCCCGTTGTTGTCAAATGTCCACGTTTTGAGACCCTCTGAACCCGAAAAACAGGTTTTTACGAATGCGTATGTGTCTGTCTGTGAACACAATGACTTTTGAAAAAACTAATCTATTAGATTGGCCTTTGGTACACTCTTTTAGTGTCGTAAACTGAAGGTCAAGTTCGTCAGCCAGCTGTTTTGGATAAAAATTCAAAAAGAGCATTTTCCAAATTTTTTGGACAATTTTTTTCAAGATTTAAAAATTCTATGTACAGCTATTCGTAGTACACGGAAATTCGAACAATTTATCCTTTAGGTTTTCTTTTGATAAAAAGAAAATTATCAGAGTTATAGCATTTTTTAAATTAAAAAAAAAACGAAAATGAAAATTTTAAGCCAAAAAATATAGGATATGAAAAAAAGTCAAAAGAATAAAAAAGTTTCTTTCTGAAAGCCCTACAAGATTATCATAATAACTTTTTGATTTTTCTCGAAAAATCGAAAATTCCAATTTTGATCGCACAAAAAATAATGAAAAATAAAAAATTTCATTTTGCGATCAAACTATGCAAGATGCAAAAAAATATGAGAAGACAAAAATCATGGGCCCAAAAAAATGTACAACTTTGTTATTGATTACTTTTTGATAGGATGCGTAGTTTTTGTTTTATTCATTAAAGACCAACATTAAAAATAAAAAAATTAAATTTTTGGACAAAAATCACAAGCTACGAAAAAAATGAATAAACAAAAGTTGTTTACCCAAAAAAAAGCTACAAATTTGTTACTAATCGTTTTTTGATAGGATACGTAGTTTTTGTTTTAATTGTGAAAAATAACATGAAAAAAAAATTAAATTTGTGGAAAAACGAGAGATACGAAAAAAAATTAGTAGACAAAAGTTGTTCACCCTAAAAAGATCTATAAATTTGTTATTAATCATTTTTTGATGGAACGCGTAGTTTTTGTTTTAATCGTAAAAAATAAAATTAAAATGTTTGGACAAACGGCAAAAGCTACGAAAAAATATGAATTGAAAAAAATTGTGCACCCAAAAAAAATCTAAAAATTTGTTATTAATCACTTTTTGATACAACGCGTAGTTTTTGCTTGAATTGTGAAAAATAAAAAAATAAAATTTTTGGAAAAACAACGCAAGATACGAAAAAAAATTGATAGACAAAAGTTGTTCCCTCTAAAAAGATCTATAAATTTGTTATTGAACAATTTTCGATAGGACGCGTAGTTTTTGCTTTATTCATAAAAAACAACATTAAAAATAAAAAATAAAATTTTTTTGCCAAACAATACAAGCTACCAAAAAAGATGAATCGGCAAAAATTGTGCGCCCAAAAAAGATCTGCAAATTTCTTATTAATCACTTTTTGATAGGATGCGTAGTTTTTGTTTTATTCGTAAAAAATATTTTTTTTTGAATTGTGAAAAGCGACACAAGGTAAGACGAAAATTTAATAGACAAAAGTTGTTCACCCAAAGAAGATCTATACATTTTTTATTAATTATTTTTTGGTAGGATGCGTATTTTTTGTTATAATCATAAAAAATAACATTGAAAATAAACAAATTAATTTTTTGGAAAAACGACACAAGGTGCAACAAAATGTTAATTGACAAAATTGTTTTTTTATAGGATGCGCACTTTTTAAATTAAATTTAAAATTAATAAAGTAATCATAAAAAATAAAATTTGTAATTTATTTTGTAATATCTGAATAAGCAGTCCCGGTCCAAGGTACAGAAATAAATATAATATACATTTGATATAATTGAGTTGAACTGAATGTAGAAAAGTTCGCATTTCGGACTAAATTGAGTGCGAAGCACGAGATGCTTGATGAGAATGTGTTCGTTGAAGCCGAAGAAGCTTTAACAAAAGAGAATTCACAATCACCAAATGACAGTTGTCGATGCCTTAGACCTTTAATTTTAAAATTTAAATTTAAAATATGAAAACGAATTCACAATTTCATGAAACTACATGAAACCATATTAAATTTTAACATTTGAATGGTGTCAATACAGATCCAGATAACCAACAAAATCGGAATGTTTCAGGAGTGCAAAAAAAAAACTGTAAAATCCAAATCACCATTTAAAGATAAAACAAAGTCCACTTCCAAGCTGAAGTGTTGCTGAATTAAGGCCGAAATATGATTATAAAAAGTTATCCAGTTCGAGGAAATAGATGTAGAAGTTGAATGCGGGCAAAAAGTGTATGATCCATAAAAGTTAGCCAATTCCGAGTAAATCTTCTAAGAATTTTGAGTTTAGAATTTGATAGGTTTTGAAAAATAGCTTTCGATAGTTATTACGAATTTAATTTCCAATTATTAACAAAAATAGAAACTTACTCTTGAGATATGGATATACTGAATGAGAAAAAAAAGGTTTTTCCAAAAAAATTATTCTGTTCCAAAAACATCAAGATCAAGGTCTCGATATCATAGGATGACCGCCGTGTTTTGCTGAAAGGCCGATAAAAATAAGAAAATTATATTTTTGTGAATAAACGATAATAGTTTTAAGAAATATCGCTGATGAGAGGGAAACAAATATAAGTACGTTAAAATTGTAACTAAAATTTAAATTAAAACATTATTCTCATTACTATATTAATAGTTAAAAAATGAGACTTACAACAAATACTTTTAACACAACGTGTATTTGATTTATTCAGAATTTTTAATACAATAAACGTTAACAAAATATTCTTGAGCTCTACTTTAATCAATATATATTTTAACGGCAGGCAATCTTGACAATTTGAAAAAATATTATTGGAATAAAACATTTTTCGAAAAATTCTTGAATCTCTCTACCTGTATGTATATTTCAATGCAGAAAATTTTCGTCTCTATCCTTAATAAGAAAGGCAAATATATTGTCAAGGATAAACTGAAACGAGTTTTCATATGTCAGTGATAAAAAAAAACCGGTTGTATTCGCTATTTGCTTGAAGATAACAAGAAACTTCTTGAACTAGAATGTATTGTTACTTCTTGTCAGTTTATTAACCTAATGTGTTATCGTTTAACCTGTAAATTGCGAATATAGGGGACAGCGAGGGTGGACCGAAGGTTGCGTTGAAGAACGAATATCGCGCGTTTCGCAGCCGGTCTATCGTGGCTCAGTCTGATTCGTCGCGCAGCAGAAAGTGGCTACTGGGCAGACGCCACGAAATATATTATTTTACGATTGCATATCTTGTACACGTTGTATACACACAGCAACCGGGCTCAAAAGGTCTCGTTTTCTCGCTTTTAGTCACTATAGTTGTTATCATCTTATCATAACAGGAGACACCTGCAAAAAGAACCATTTTGAAATTGTCAGTACAAGAGTCGAGATCAACTGCCCATTAGTTACTAAAAATTATCCTAAAAATTCAAAAGAAAGAAGAAATATAAAAATATATAAGTGATATAATAACAATAATAAGAGACTCCTTATCAGCGACGTGTGATCTAAAGTCTAAAAGAGAAGAAGAGAAATAATTTTTCAATCAAGCACAGAAGACAATTTTTCTACAAGATGCGAAATGTATTAAGTCCAATTTTCGCAATTCTAGTGGTTGTTGGTTTCCAATTTGCAGTTGCTGAGGATTGCAAAGGATGTGTTCCTTTAGATTCATATTCATTTGATAAGGTATTTTTATTCTTACTACATATAATCTTATGGATTTTAGTATTGAATTTATATGAAAGAGAGGATTTTTTTTTTAATGATTACATAGAAGTAAAAAGTAATGTTTTGTGATTGTAAACATTTTTTTGTGTTTAACTGAATTTATTGGGTCATTTGGCAGTCCAATCGATTCTTCAACCAATAAAAATTAACTTCATAATGATATATGTATGATGTATGTTACTGAATATTGCATTTGCAAATTGATTATAGACTTGAAATTGTGTCAGATTCTGATTTAATTGATAATGATACCATTTGTGACATTTATTCATACGCAATACTCTTATATTTTTATTTCACTATCTTGATGGATTATTGCTTTTTATGTGACTTTAGATTTCCTCAGTGAAAAAAACATTATGGTGGCCTATGCAATCTACGAAAAAATTGCCGTTTTGCAACAATTATTTCTCGGTCATTATATGATTTTAATAATTCGGTCATTATATGATTTTAATAATGCAAGCTTTTGTAGCTAAAATTTGTTTATTTGCATGAGTATTCGACACTAAACTGAAAATTAAATCAGTCAAAGGGGAATTCTCCTAAATTCGAAGATTTAAAAACTTTAAAATTCAGCAATTTTAAGCACAAACGTTCATTCATGTACAATTAAAAATTGTAATCTTTCTAATTTGAATCAGTTTAATTCTAAGAGGTTTTCCAAATTAGTCACTGTTTCAAAATAAACCATTCAATGCACTTTGCAAGCAGCAGTTTTCAGAATCAGATATACTTTTCTTTCAAACTCAAAGCCATTAATATAGACCCTTTTTTATATTCAATTTTAAAGCCATGCTACGAGTGGGTCACGTGACCGGATTCCTACCTTACCGACACTTTTTTTCAAAATCAACTTACGTTCACGCGAAACGCGATATCGAGTTGGAAATTTGGGATAATAAACAAGAAGCGCTAAGAAAGGCGGCTCTGGTCCTAAATTTTTATAATTATGAAAAAAGTTTTTTTTGTAAATAATTTTTTTTTGCTTTTTTCATGATTATTAAAATTTAGAACCAGAGCCGCCTTTCTTAGCGCTTCTTATTTAATATCACAAATTTTCAACTTGATATCGCGTTTCGTGTGAACGTAAGTTGATTTTGAAAAAAAGTGTCGGTAAGGTAGGAATCCGGTCACGTGACCCACTCGTAACATGGCCTTAAACTTAAAATTACTCAATTTGATAATAATTTAATTTGGAAAAAATACAATTTGTGATATACGTCATTGAAATTATTCAATATGGACATTTACTCTAATGTAAGCACCCTTTTACAAGAATATACAATTAATTAGAATGATGTACAATATTTTGAAAGGACCCCGCACCAAATGTACAGTAAGTGGCTTTTTGTGAAAAATTGTAAATCTATTTTTTTTTTTATATTTTCGAACCTGCAAAACGCTAATCCGAAAGAAAAAAGTAAGAAAAATTGACAGTTTTTTAACAAAAAATTGTCAAAGTCTCAATTTTTACATGTATTTTAATAGAAAAATGTTTATTTTAGTGAAATTTTTTTTTTCTCCGAAACTCTTTATTATATTTTGCTAAAAGTTTCACATTTTGACTATCAGTCTTACCGAAACAAAAGGTTCATATCTAAGATCTAGAAAGATTAACGGTTTTTTGGGTATACAGCATGTTATGGGGGTGTTTTCATACTTTAAACATCTAAGTATGAAAATCATCATTTCTTAGTAACTAAAGTCAGTGGAGATGTTTTATTTAACTGCTAGGGTATGAAATCACTTTCAAATAAGCAAAGGAAGCGTGCATAGCACGGATATTATATATGTGCATTTACTTCAAGGGTTATTTTATCATCCCTTGAACATTTAATCCGGAATATCGACATTTCTTAAGGACTAAAATCACAAAAAGTTTTCTGATTAATCTATGAGGATAGGAATCATATTAAAAGTAAATAGGGAAGGTGTAGACGACCAGGATGTCTTTGAATTTTTCTGAAGGGTAGTTTAATCATCCCTTAATTATTGAAACAAAGAAATCGATATTTTATACGGGATAGCCCACCACAGATTTTTTTATTAACATACTATTGATCAACAAAATCACTTTAAAACATACACAGGAAGCGGCTTTTAACAGGATTTGCATTAGTATTTATTGTCAGGGCCATTTAATCATCTCTTATTTATTGAACAAAGAAATCGATATTTTATACGGGATAAAGCACCAGAGATTTTTTTAATTATACATTGATCAACAAAATTACTATTTTAATCAATAATGAATTAATAAAAAAATCTCTGGTGCTTTGCCCCCTATATCAATTTACCTGTATATGTTTTACAGTGATTTTGTTGATCAATGTATTAATAAAAGAAACTCTGGTGCTTTATCCCGTATAAAATATCGATTTCCTTGTTCAATAAATAAGGGATGATTAGATGACCCTGACAATAAATACTAATGCAAATCCTGTTAAAAAACGCTTCCTATGTATGTTTTAAAGTGATTTTGTTGATCAATAGTATGTTAATAAAAAAATCTGTGGTGCGTTATCCCGTATAAAATATCGATTTTTTTATCTCAATACTTAAGTGATGAATAAACTACCCTGAAAATAAATTATAATGCAAGTCCTCCTAAAGGACACTTCCTATATATGTATGTTTTAAAGCGATATTGTAGGCCTGATCCTTGGTCATTTATTCCTGACGAAAAGTGAATTTCTCTGCTTCTCTAAATAAGGGATGATTAAACAACCCTTTAGAAAAATTCAAAGACATCCTTGTCGTCTACACCTTCCCTATTTACTTTTCATATGATTCCTATCCTCATAGATTAATCAGAAAACTTTTTGTGATTTTAGTCCTTAAGAAAAAAACAACCCTTGAAGTAAATACACATATATAATATCCGTGCTATGCACGCTTCCTTTACTTATTTGAAAGTGATTTCATACCCTGCAGTTAAATAAAAAATCTCCAGTGACTTTAGTTACTGAGAAATGATGATTTCCATACTTGGATGTTTAAAGTATGAAAACACCCCCATAACATGCTGTATACCCAAAAAACCGTTAATCTTTCTAGATCTTAGATATGAACCTTTTGTTTCGGTAAGACTGATAGTCAAAATGTAAAACTTTTAGCAAAATCTAACAAAGGGTTTCGGAGAAAAAAAAACTTTTCACTAAAATAAGCATTTTTCTATTAAAATACATGTAAAAATTGAAACAATTTTTTGTTAAAAAACTGTCCATTTTTCTTACTTTTTTCTTTCAGATTATTGCTTTGCAGGTTCGAAAATATAAAAAAAAATTAGATTTAGAATTTTTCACAAAAAGTCATTTAACGTACATTTGGCGCGGCGTCCTTTGTAATTACTTGTAAAATTTAGTACTTGTGTCCGAATAATAGCAAAAAAAAGTATTTTATTTTTGCCTATTCGGACACTTTTACCAAATTTTACGAGTATACTGACTAATTTTTACAAAAAGTTACAATTTTCACATTATTGTACTTTGGTATAATTTTTTGTGAAGCTGCATTTCCACTATTTTCCTTTATGCATAATTGAACTATTAAAACTTCTCTCTTTTTTTAACTTTGAATCAAATTTAAGGTTTCTGTTTAAAATTATACAATTTTAGGTACTATTAATTTCAAATTGTTCAATTTTAAATGCTTCCAGAGTACAATTTTCAACCATTAAACTTTCCAATTTAAAATTGTGCAATTTAGAAATATTCATTTTTAACGTTATCAACGTAAAACTTTGATCAATTTTGAAGCTATTCAATCATGAATACATTTCAATGGTTTTCTTTTATCTGAAGCTACTCTTTTTATGATCGTTTTCAATTTGAAATTATACAATACGGATTTATGGAAACTAAACTATCAAGATATCCATTTTCCATTGTAGTTTTTCTCTCATTTTCTGTAAGGAGTTAGATTTCGACTCAACTTTAGAATATAAAATAAGTATATACTACTTCTAACGTTCCTAAATTTTGAATGACTTAAAAGACTTCAGATTATTGCTTACAAAATAAAATTGCAAGAATAAAAAATATATATAGTATATTGTGCATCGAGTGGGAGAAGTTGGCGATTCTAGAAGAGTGTGAAGTTTGCCGCGCGATCGCAGCGAGCTCGGCAATCACACCACTCGAATCGCCGTCTCCCACTAGGTTCACATAATACTTTGTGCAACACTCACGATGGGAATTCGGCTCAGGAGGTCGACGAGAGACGAGCCTACGAAGTCGCACTTCCATCGCGGGTGTTGGACAAAAGATTTTTTTAACTTCCATGATATGTCATGCAACATAGTAATTGAGTAACAAGTGCGAGAAGTTGACTATTCGACGACTGTTACAAACTTCACACAAGTGGAATATCTTCTCGCACGTGTCACATAGAATATTTTTTGCAAAAAGTGCAGTGAAATGGAATATTCCATGTCTGTAAAGTGTGCGCAAAGTACCTGATTCCTCTACTCTGATATTAGCGTGCAGGAATGTGTTATTCTTACCTCACTTTTGTATGCGGAAATACCATATTCCTGCACGCCAATCTCACTTCAGAGAAATCTGAAATTTTGCGCACACTTTACAGACACGGAATGTCGTTATTTCCATGAATGCGTTGCAAGAACTAATCATTAACGTGTTAAAATATTTGCATCCTTATTTCATTTATCTTGAAAGAATTTGAAAAAGTTTAATGCTCAAGAGTGCACAATTCTCAACGTTTTAGTAACATTTTTTAAAATATCTGCAAGAGTTTATGTATAAATTAATCAAAATACTTAATTTAAAATATCTGAAGAACTTTCTAGAACTTTTAAACTCATTAGAATTAGGCACTATTTTTCCGTAAGAACAGTTCTCCAAGTTTAAGAGATGACTAAAATCGTTTTAAAAATGTAAACTAATTATTCTGAACTCCTTGTATCTTTTCTAGGTGATTGGAAAGTTCAAAGTAGCCGCAGTTAAATTTGATGTCGCTTTTCCATATGGAGAAAAGCACGAAGAATTCGGAAAAGTTGCAGCTGCGACAAAAGATTCTCCAGACATTTTGTTAGCTGAAATCGGTGTGAAAGATTTTGGTAACAAAGATAACGCGGATCTTGCGGAACGTTATAACATTAAAAAAGAAGAGTATCCTGCCGTGCTGCTTTTCCTTCACGGAAAAAAAGAACCCTTGAAATTCGTAGCAGAGAAGGACGCAGATTTTAATGCCGACAATATCAAAAGGTTCATTAAATCGAAGTCAGGAGTGTATCTCGGTTTACCTGGATGCGTCGAAAAATTAGACAGACTTGCAGAAGAATTTAAATCCGCTAGCGAAAAAGACAGACAGGTACTTATTTTCTGACATACTAATATTATTTTTATTAGAAAGATACTTTGTTTAAAAAATCAAAATTGTCATTTACAATTTTCATTTCGATTTTTGACAATAGACAATTGCTATTTCTTCTCAGTATTTTAATTCGATATTTATTTTATAGTACCAAAATACTTTAGTCACACAATCTTCACATTTTTTACGAATTAAAAATGTACACTGGAAAATACGTCTTAAAAATATTGTCAATAAATCGAAGTACAATTTTTTCATAAAATATGCTTAATTCAAAAATCGCAGATAATATAAAAATTAACACAACATTTTATCGCACAGGAAATTCTGAGCAAAGCGAAGATATTCAAGGACTCTTTGCCAGAGGAACACAGAGCAGCTGCAAAAGTTTACATCAAAACAATGGAAAGAATTTTGGATCGAGGCGACGTATTCGTACAAAGTGAACAAACAAGAATCGAAGGCCTGCTCAAAGGAAAACTATCCAATGACAAGAAGCGCTCAATGGAGGAAAGAAGAAATATTTTGCAATCGTTCTCGCACAAGGATGAACTTTAAATCATTTAAATATAAATAAGAGACATAATATTGAAACTTCACGGACATTCAGAATATAAAAATTGTAAGGTTTTAAACCGACATAAAATGGAAAGGTCCAATTCTGGGACCAGCCAAAACTTAGGACAGGCCCCCAGGTGTCTTGCAATTAATTTGTTTCTCTTGAGACGGCAGTAAGGAAAAGAACAAGTTGCACAAAATAGGAACTCTTGTATAAAAGAAGTTGTTGACTGTCTCTCATACAATAATTAGTGGGTACAATTTTTATTTGTTAGTTTACCAAAGGCTGAAGCATTTATGTGATAAATAATCTACAAACATTTCTACAACTGGGAACTACTGGAATAAAAGTGGAATCAATCAAGTTTGCAAGGAAAACCCAGAAACTACTTAAGAATCTATTTATTACCTTTGTATGACAGATCTCACTATTATATGTGGCTAAATGGTTCTAGTATAAATTCTGTCACTTCGGTTCGTTAAAAAAATCACAGATTCCATGTACAACATCAGTATAAATATCATCTTATCAATAAAAATTGAAGTCATTCAAGCGGTCTGTTATTATTAACAATTTCATTGTTTATTCTTCAGCAATAAAAATTCACTGATTAAATCTCGTATTCATAATATATAAAATGCGTTTGCAACTATAAGTGGGCGTATACGAAGTACATTTGTGTGTGGGTATGCATACTGGAATGTTCACTCCAAATATAAGTCTGATAATTTAATTCTTAATTATTGCAATTATTTTTTACGGCGAGTTTTTCGAGACCAACTGTAACTTCCTCCGTGTTTTTCGTCGCGACCTCATTATCTTTGTGGGTTTCTTTGGATTCATGCTCTCCAGAAGCCTCTAGATTACTAATGTCAGCACTTTCTTTTGTGCTTTTCGAAAGTTTGCTTTCCTCGTCATCGCTCTCCTCGCCGTAACTCACTTCACTGCAACTGTCGCTTTCGCTTTCAGGATTGTAGTCATCTGGATTTGACTTGCCACAGTAAATCTCGCATTCCGTGCCCACTATTTTCTTCGCCTTTTCAAATGCATCCTTCCAGAGTAATGCGTCTTCGAAAGAAATGGTAAGTTATTTCAGAGTGAAAATACCTTCAGTGAAGCAATTTTGCACATACATTGAACTACAAGACATAATTCAACTTTTAGAAATAGTTTAATATTCCTTCTTTGAGGAAGCCTTACAATATTTTAAAATGTGGAGACATTTTTTTTTAATTTAAATAATTATTGAAATATTGAGACTTTGAAAATAATTCTCAATATTCTTATGATTCTAATAATACATTAAACTGATTTATCACGATTTATTTCAGCACCTTTTAAATAACTCATTTAAAATTTTCACGTGGTTCAAACCATTTGAGAAGATCCAGAAAAGTTATTCTTCTAGGTATATTTTGGGACGGTATCGATTCTACAAAGTAAAACTCTACATGGTTAATTATACACGGCAAAACCCTACATGTATTTATTTTTAATCAAATTCTTCACAATGAAGTTCTGCACTGTGAAACTATACGCAAGATAAGTTAATAGTAATAATTAATACTTTACAAACTCTATAGAAAGTTGAAAGTACGTATATTGAATGACGAAGGAGAGAAATCAATAAAGATCAATACCTCCCGCGTTTCACACGAATTTTATTTGGCATATATGTATGAAAATATAACGTCTACGTCTATAGAGCGACACGAAAGTCCAAGGAATCTGCTCGCATTCGCATCAATCCGTATTAACGACAGTACAACACTAGTTAACCATTTATCTCGTTCGATGGCGCTGAGTCTCGAGGAACAGCTCACTCCTTAGCAGGGCGAACTTTTTTTCGTCCCGGTCTGTACACTGAGAGAAAAATCAGGCTTTGAATCGATGGAAACATCCCATGCTTCAAAAGCTTGAAAACCCCATCATTTTAAAGGGGGAAATCATGCTTCTGAAGTATGCAAGGTATCCATGCTCGAAACATAAGGCGTTCATGCTTTTTCAGCAAGAACCTCATCATGAAATAGCTCACCGTCCGAAAGCAAGACTTTCACTGTTCTAAACTGTGAAACTCTTGCCTTGAGTGAGAGCAGGGAGGGGAAACGCACGAGATTCACAGTTGCAAACGGTGGAGTTCATGGGTTTGAAGCTTGGGCACATCGCAAGCGTTTAAATGTTGGACTATGTGCTTTTGGACGACAAAGCCCATGCGGCTGAAGCATGTATGCCCTCTTTAAACTCGTGAATAGATTTCTTGCTTTTAAAGGATGAATTCAACGATATAACTCGTGAAATTAATGCTTTGAAAGCATGTACAAATTCCAAGCTCCAAAAGCATGAAAGTTCATCCTTTCAAAGCTTGATTTTTCTCTCAGTGTAGGGCAGGCCTGCCCAAGTAGGGGAAAACTGCTCGTTCACCACATGTTCGAGTTCCACCACCACGTCCCTCTTCGCAGGTCCAGAGGCTTGGGGGGTGGTCGCTGTCGTGAAGTTGAATGAATACAGGTCGGTGGTGGTGTTAAATTCCCATCTGGAAAATGAGCAGTTTTCCCCCACTTGGGCAGGCCTGGTGTAGGGAAGAAAGTAATTGAATTTGCGATGTGCGCATGCGCAAAGATTGCTTTGACGTTCGTGAGTTGTAAGCGGCATTTTCTTCTCGCTATACAGGCACAGTAAAGTGACATTTTCATGCATTTGTGAAATAAAATAACTTTTTCTAAACCCTACACAGTTAAATTTTATATCGTAAAATTCTACACAAACGTGAAATAAAATATTTGCATGTTAAAATTAACTCGATATGATTAAATTGTGCACGAGAATATTCTACACCCAAGATATTTTATGATTGTATATATAATTTCAATTAAAAAATCTATACACAAATAAACTTCACAAAGTAAAACTCCACACACAACAGTGCCTTCTCAACTTTTTTACACTGCTTTGTATAGTTTTAGATAAATGAAAGATAGCAAATAATTCAATTGGCTTGTGTAAAGTTAATTCGTATTGAATTAATTTTAAACTCAGCCTGTTTAATTTTCACACTGTATAAAAGTTTAAGGTATAAAATTTAACTTGTAGGGTTTTAAAAAATGTAATTAAATTTTTTTGCAGTTTTCAAAATATTAATAATTATTAAACTACCTTGAGTGAAATTTCTATATGCAGAATTGTATACCATAGAGTTTAATCAGATTCGTAAAGTATAATTTATAACCCGAGTGTGCGTTTGTAAAGTTAGCTGGATATCGACGCCTCCATTCAATATGAGTCTATGTGCTGACAGCGCTCTGTATGAGACTATTCCCTGTTTATACACAACGCATAGTCTCATACACGGCGCTGTCAGCAGATAGACTCATATTGAATGGAGGCGTCGATATGTAAAATTTTACCGTGCAGGGTTTAATCGTGTGAAATTGCTACCGCCTCTATATTTTTAACAAAACTTGTCAACACAATAATGTATACAATTCTTTCTATTCAGTTCTATAAAGCTTTCTTGATCAGAAAATGTGCTTGAGATCATACAAAATTTAATATTTTCTAGAAGATTATTACGAATATTTCTAATACAGTTTAGAATGTTTATTTCTCAGTGATTTTCATTTGCAATATGTTATTGTTAATATTTGATCTATCAATTTAAAAATAAAAATGTTTCCTCAATTTTAGAAATTCTTCAATTTAAAACAATTAAACTTGAATATTTTAAAATTTAAATTCATCCTTATTTTTTAATTTGTTTCGTGCTACCCGAAAGTTTACAACTTTTATATTTAAAGAAGTAAGATTACGTTAACAAATTTTCTATGAGATTCAGTATTACGGAGTTTTTCGGGTTGCTGATAAACCAAGTTTTTGAACAATTCAATGAATGTCCGGCCTTTTCTAAAAATCGGTACCAGTGGGGTTTTCAGATTGCTGAACATGGGCTCAAAGTTCGAGTTTTTTAACATCCCTAGAAATTATTCTACTCGAAATGTTCGAAATATTTGCATTGGAAGCTAAGGAGGGCGAAAATTTATTTTTTGTTTATAAAAAGTGGTGTTTTTATTTTTTTATTTCTTAGGGTGCGTTTTTACCTTTTCTGTTTTTTTTTCTTCTTCATTTTTAACCTTTTCTGACGACAATTCTCAATTGTAGACAAAAATAAAATTATTTGTATGTATTACACATATAAGAAAATTCGAATTTTTTACGTTCAGGGGTTACATAACATCTACATAGTAAATAGTATTTCAAAATATTTTTTCATACATCTTTATATGTATTTCATATGAATTATGTTACATTAAGTAAGAAATCATTAAAATTTTAAAAAGGTCAGTTTTTGATCCATAAGGGTATTTTACGTCCACTGTTACGTATATACATTTTTTCTGAATCATTTTTGTGATTATTTTACTTAAAACCCAACTAATATTTGCATTAACCCTCGGAGCACAGTATGTGCCACTCAGCCCCTAAAAATCGATTTTGGCCAGGAAAGTCTGAAGACAATATCAAAAATTGAAAAATTTCAATTTTTTAAAAAATTTTATTTTATGGCAAAAAAAAACTGTTTTTTGGTGAATTTTTTTCGATGTGTCAATAATTCCAACGACACATTTAAACTACATGAATTGGTTCTACAACATTTAAAGAATATCCGATAATTTTTTCAAGTTGATCGGATGAATAATTGTAAAGTGGTAGACCACCAAAAAGTGTGGAGGGTCACATTGATTAGGAAGAAATGGTGAAAACCCTTTGGTTTGGCATTGAACTGGAAAAGATTTCTGACATAATTTTGATGCGGGGACAACTTATCTGGATCATCCCAGGAGGAAGATGAAAATTTTCGTTTTTCGACCCACTGTACACTGGATCCCCCTACTAATTTCTTATTGAATGTCTAAAGAAACTTGTTTTATGTAAAAAAAATACTCACTTTCAGCGTTCGCAAATCTTATGGCGAGAAGTTCTGGTTTGATCTGTTCGTCTGCAAAGTCAGCAAGGACACTCCAAACCCATGCACGATCACTACCACAGTTTGGCTTTAATTCCATCCAGGGGGTGATAAAGTGATTAGCACAGATCTTCAAAGTTTTATCTCTGCGCATTACAACCCTAACTGTATGCTTTGTTTTATGTCTTAGAAGTTTCACTTCTCCGGTTCCACGTTCCTTCCACTCTGCTGGATTAAGCGATGAATCGTAACGATAAAGTTTTGCCCGTCTGAAATAATTTTTAATGTGATTTTTTTTTTAATTTTCAGTGTTGGATGAAGATTTAAATTAATATGAAATATTTACAATTTTATCATTTCAACTTCCTCCTCTTCATTGTTTGATACTTCGATCAGTGGTAAGGAAACTATTGGTTCAAAGTGCAGATCATCTTCAGCCGCTTCTTCATCAGTTTCATGTGGCTCTCCGCCACCACCACCATTAACTTCAGCTGCATGATCTCCATTCAACTTTTTTTACAGTTTAAAATAAACGATAATAAAATCCTGCTGATGTTTTTATCGGTTTAAGACTATTTACAGAAGAAGCTTCAGATGTAAATAAATAGTTGTGCCATAATTAATTAAAGAAACAAAGATATTAACATTAAAGTGGTAAAAAATTATTCTGTATATTTTCGTTTAATTTTAAAAATTGTTTATGGGGAAAAACAATAATAAGGAAATTGCTATTTTAAAAGTACTTATGCAGTGTCAAATGAGATGAATCGGAAATTTGGACATTTTTCTTATTTATCACGGCGTGAAAAAAAGGTGCACAAGTATAAAAACATCGATTCTTTTCAATAGTATTAAAAAAGAGACAAGATTCTACGTCAGAAACAATTTTCAATACATTGTTTTTTTTAATACCCAGATAAGGTAAATGCACTAGTGATCGTCACCTTAAGCCAAATTGCAAATTAAGAACGCTTATAATTGTATTTAAAACACAATTTTTATTTCCACAAAGGACTTAGCCGATTAAAGCAGATATAGAAAAACTCAATTTTGATCACTTCTCATGATATTTGATTGGAGTCAATTTATATTCACGATAAAAGTTCAAATTATGCAAATGCGTTAGTTATCGTCAGGCACGTAACCAAGTATTAAAACAAGAAAAGTATACTAATTTGATAGAAGGATATTTAAACTAACCCAAAATGACATCTTTTATCATACGCGGCCAGAGCGAGTCTTGTTATACGAAAAATACTGGGCCATCTGACGATAACTAATGCAGTGACGATTACCAGTGCATTTACCTTAGTCGACGTATTTAAAATTGCAAAAAACGTTTCTCAAATTCAGGTTACTACAACTTTGAATTCTATTACTTCGATTTCATTCCAATTTCGATATCTTTAAATTTGAACTTCTACAAATTTAAATTGCTTTCATACATAAAAACTTAGAACTATTACTTTTTCTATTTTGATAGCTGATTTTCAGTTTGGATGCACCAAAAATAAATTAATTAAAAACATCAAATTTGGATATTGTCAATTTTGGATTCCTAGCTATATAGAATCTTACAAACTTGAATTTCTCTAAAATCGAATTACTTTTCTATTGCTAACCACGACTTCTTTGTAACTTGCTATGGAAAATGATACCAATTAATTTCTGGAAATATGCATACAACAGAGAATAAAATGTTTCATTTTAGCAGCAATAAGAATTTTCTATATTCTTTTTGCAGTTTACTTTATTGTATCATAATTTATTGCTACAGAAGGTGCTATCAGGATCGAGAAAACACATTCCACGAAATTTGCTAATTGAACTATAGAAAGGATTAATTAACAATTTATACATAACATTTAAAACAAGAATTACTTTTCTTTCTTTATTTTATCAGTAATGCATTAATGCTTTAATTTCAAATAAAACGTTCTAAATAAAAATCTTCCTTCTAGGAAAAAAAAAACTATTTAAAAATTCAACACAACACGAAAAGAATCAATAAAGTTGCCTTTGGCGCAAGATATATATATATATATATATATCGGAATTTCAGGATTAACGACACGGTCGAAAATAATCGTGCGCATTGCGGAGAAATTTAGATGAAACACACTTCGTTAATCCCCCGCTAACGTACATAAAAAAAGAAATAATGCAATTTGTCGCTACTCGCTTCCGAACAGAAGCCCATCATTTATAACCTCTCTTGTTCTGAAAAACGTACTACTCATCGATAAATTTCTATTATAGTTGTCACACGCGCAGATATGGAACAGCATCAATTCTAAAAACACTTACCACGTTTTCAGGCATTTTTCGATATTTCTCTGATGACAAAAAGAGATAAACGCTATTTCACGGAACGTCGTTTATAATGGCGAGTTTTTGTAACCGCGTCAGACATTAAACATGAATTGGCAGGGGAAATTTTACTTTGATTGGCTAGTTCCCCATGATGACAAACTTTGCGACGAATCACGTTTCTTATGTGAGGCTTTTGAGTAGGGTTGTAAAGTTTCATGAAACTTTTACCAAATGAAAAGTTTCATGAAACTTTGGAAACGTTTCAAAGTTTCAAATATTAGGGCGGGAAAATTAAAAATATGAAAAATACTATTAAGTATTGAATATAAACATTCAATAGTATCATTTGTATTTCAAAGCAAATCGTTTCAACTAATTTAAATAAATAAATCACGTGTTAATTGTTCATAACATGTAATTTTTTAAATATTTCATTTTAAAAATTTGAAAATTGATTTCAATAAAATGAAAATAAATTTCGTAATTAAGGGGTTAGCCCTACTTGCAACGCAATAAAAAAGTGAATTTTATCGATTTTTTTTTTTGAAAAAATGAAAAAATACTTTTTGGTAAAAGTTTGTATATTTGAAAGAGTATCATATAAACCTAATTTACACTAATTTTCATTTAAGAATACACATTATTTCATGAGTTACTACTGATACACCGTAGTGTGATTTTTTGAAGGTGTATTGCGGTGAGCAACACTGCTCAGGACTCGATCATTTGAAATGGGAAAATCGAAAATATTTCAATAAATTATAAGTTTTTCTAGTCCTTAACCGAAGCATTTGGACAAAAAAAAAATTTTAACAAAAATGGCGGCCAGTCAAAGTTGAGAAATCGATTTTTGTCAAAAAAAAAAACACATTCATTTTTAAAATAAAAAAAAAGTTTTCGATGAAAAAAAAATTCCTTCGATTAAGGACTGCTTTTTCATATCACAAAAAAGGTTGCCAAGTTTGGAAATGATCGGTCAAGCGGTTTTCTAGAAATCTTGCTCACCGACTGTGAAAAACGTCGTTTCGAGAAAAACGCATTTAAAGTTTTGAATACTATTTACATGCAACTGTTCGAGAACGTTCGTCCTCGCGGCAGACAAATGTTGCCGAATAGTGCCGAACAAGTCACGAAATTTCCCGAACCAGTGTAGTTATGCTCAAAATGGCGTCGTTCTACTATACGTGAAAATCGTGTTCTATACTGTTCTATACGCTATCCAGTTAGTATATAGATCAGTGGCCTAGATGGACCCGCCTACGCTTCTGACTGAATAACTGCTACAATTTCATTCAGATTTCATTAAGACTTTCAGAAAATATTTTTCAAATGATGTACTTTCAGAAAATGTCAAAACCCAAAAATCGAATTTTTCAAAATTTGCAAGTAGGGTTAACCCCTTAATACATATTTAATTTTTAGAATGTTTCATTTTTAAAAAGATTTCATTAAAAATGTAGAAACTTCGAATGGAAATGAATAAAATAAAATTCTGCTAATTTTATTAAACTATCAGGCTTATTTTTCTGAATTTTTTCTTTCAAAAACATGTTTTAATTTTTATCAGTGCTATATCTCTCAATATTTTAAATAAATATTTGATATAGAAATACATATTTGCTTAAGAAAGTTCAAATCTAGTTTGAACGTTTGGTTCCGTTATCTGTGTTAAATGACCTAACCTCAACCCGACATGAGTGCGCAAGTGCATACGTGTTTGTGAAACTTTCAAACGTTTCAGAAACTCTGGTCCCATGAAACGTTTCATTGTTTCATGAAACTTTCAATGTTTCAATGAAACGCTTCATGGACTCACAACCCTACTTTTGAGGGGTTTGACGTAAAGTCGGTAAGGATGGCTATAGCTATGAGGTTATGTTTGTTTTAGGGCATAATTTTTTCATTTTTAATTTAAATTTTACAAGATTTGAATTTATTAGCTTCGCGAAATGTGTTAAAGATTTGTTGTAAAGAGTATTCAAGTATGTCAGTATGGCTTATTGTGTTTGTAAGCGACTGTTTTTGACGTTTTTCAGGTTGCTGAAGTATATAATAGGGACCTAATCTACCTTTCCGATACTGCTGCCGCCACCGAAAATTGCGGCGACCGTGGCAAAAGTGAGGTGAGCAAAGCTCGAAATCCATTGTAAACAATACAAAATAAATTAAAATTATTAATGCTGTCACAATTCATACGCACTTTGAAAATATTGTATGCGATTGAGAACAAATGTATGTATGGTAAACAAATTGTTCAAAATGTGTACGACTTATGGAAGCATTTTATAATTTTACTTTACTTTGTATTTTGCATTGTTTCCAATGGATTTCGAGCTTTGCTCACCTCACTTTTGCCACGGTCGCCGTAATTTTTCGGTGAATCAGCGCCATCGAAAGATAGATTTATACACAGTCTCAGTGAAGAAAAGATGGAAAGAGAACAAGATTTAAAAAATTTTCTGTACATTGTCGTAATTTATGATTTTATTACAAAATTTCAACATGTTATCGATTTTTTACTGTATATACGTATACTGCAATTAAACTGTAAAGTTTTGTTTGGTGCCAAAATCAGTCGGGCCGAAAAGATCCGTTTGGCGGTGCTGAAAAGCTTCGGACCAATGCCTGGGGTGCCATTCTCGAGTTCACTCGAATTTATTTTGCATGTGAAAATGGCTGATTTTCGAATAGTTGGCGCAAGCAATCTGGGGCTCTATTCTCGAGTTTTTTTCGTATACGAATCTTGCGACTTTCGAATGACTTCCAATGAACCCTATTCTCGAACACTCACTGGCGGTTCGTATGCGGAAAGTTACGTATGAAATGCAACGAGTGGGTATATGCCACTCGAAACTTATATTCGTATACGAATTAAGAGTTTGATCATGCGCAGTGATTAAATTGTATGATTTGTGAGGCGTGCATTATAAAAAGTGACAGGATCGAGAGTGATAAAAACAAATTTGTTTTACAAATTTAATACAGTAAGTGGATTATGTATTGTTTAATTGGTTTGAAAACTTGGGAATATTTTACCTTTTTTTGAGACACATATACTAATTTGTATTGAAATTCTTTGAAAATTTGTTTCGTTTTGAGGTTGAAAAATAATTAATTATAAATTGTAGGTACATTTCATTATAAATCTTATGATAATTTTGAAATAAAAGTTCTAATTCGGCAAAATTTGCCAGAAACGTTTGCACTACCTAATTTATAATAATACAATCATAATTTTATGTTGTGATCCTACTTTTATAACATCGCGTTAATCAAATTCCCACTTGTCTGCTGAAACTCTGAAAGTACTAATTATTCTCTACATTATAAATAAATTGTGTTGTAATAATTTTTGTTTATATTTCTTCCCAATTCAACTAACAGCGAAAGCATTCAATTTTTAAATCATCCACATGTTTGGCGCAATTTCACACATGACTCTACAAATAATTTCATTGGCTCAAATTGTTTGTCACTCGTAAAGGAATTCCACAATAGGATTGAGAAACCGACATAGCATTGACTTGACGTAGACTTGACATAGCTGTAGAGTCGACGCGATGCGCGCGCATGCATTGCCAACTGTTTATTTTTATGTGTCGTTCGCGTTCCGCTGTTCTGGAGAATTAAGATTAAAATGGCCGACTCAAGGTGCCGTTCCATGTGGGAAACTCATGAGAGTGAAAGAGACAAATAGATCCGTCCGTCTCTTTCACTCTCATGAGTTTCTGCTTTACGCTGACGTTTCCTGCCCACGTTGGGATTCCCGCATCATGTTTTTGACACGATTATTATGACTCAGCGGGCAAAATGCGAAACTGCAGCGCTGATCGCCTTTCACCCAATTATCTCATTTAAATTCAAATTTAATATTATAATTCATGAACTTGTTCTATTATATTCACATTTATAAAATTGTAACTCGATATAAACATCTGTTTCTCTAGTTATGAATTAAACATATATAAATTACATGAAAAGAAGGTCTAATTTATGATAACAATATTTGATACTTTTGTTCTCTTTTTATTTATATTATGCACTGTGATTATGTATACCTTAACTCGTAAAATAAAAAATAAAGTAGAAAAATATCAACATCCAACAGACGGAATTCATCAGAAAAAATTCTAAAGCTGGAATGTGTCGCGATTTATCCCTGCTTCGATTTCATCGAAAGTGAGGTTACACGTGGAGGGTTGCTTTAATGTCGGTTTTGATAGGTAGTACTTACAGTGTGAAAGCTTCGTCAAAAAAATGTTGGACTATTTTCCGATGATATTAATTGCTTACCAGTGGTTACAATTAATGAAACAGTATGTTAATTACTGCATGCAAACAGAAACATTCCGTCGTTGGTGGGTGAAACCTAGTGATGGGCGCTGCTCGGTATTTCACAGTCATGACCAATCCTGACCGGTCATGACGGTAAATGTTGGTAAAACGCGGTCAGACCCAAATATTTCCACCAGAAAAGGTTTTTTTATACAGAAAAGTGGTTCAGTTGTTAAGACATACCCTATACTAAACTTGCACAAAAAGTTTTTCGGTTCTAAATGTTCCAGTTATTCTCAAAGTAATAAAAATTCCAAAAAGCTGAGCATAGCAGACAACACTTTTGACAGTTTCGCGCCAGTTTCGAGGAGAATTTGAAAATGACACTTTACACATTTACAAATTACATTGAAAATCTGTTGCATTTACTAAGTAATATTTTAGAAATAATATTTAGTAGTGTGCTAAGTTATTTTGAATATCATTTCAATGAATATGACACTTAAGTATTAAGTTAAGTACTTTGTATCGTATAGGTTATATTCCCTACATGAAAATACTGTTTTTTTGTCTTTAAATCAAATAGGTATAAATGACACTTTATACTCATTAACAAAATTTCTTTTCTTGAAATTCGTATCTCATTGACAGCGGGTCTAGTACTCGACACGGTGCTGCCACCTAAGATTGGCTTTGCATCATGAACCTCATGAACCATACAAGATATATACAAGAGACGGGCTGCAATTTGATTCGTGGACTGAGCTTAATCTATTTCGACCGGTATCTCCGATCTCGGTCTTGAGTTGGCAACACTGTGATTGAACGTTGGAAGCGGGCGGAATTTGGCAGGGCTGTTCGCTTGAGGGAGTGCGCGGTTCTTCGGGCGGCCATTGCGGGTACCTTGTCGAAAATCGTTTTCGCGAGTGAGAGTTCTGTGCTTTGCGAGCCTCGTCCAGGAAAACCAGAGATCATCCCAGTCACAAGGTGCTCCGTGTGAAGCCCGGGACGCGCAAACAACCCCGGCCCGATGGCTGAAACCGACAAATTGAACATTGACAGCATTATAGCTCGGCTCTTAGAAGGTAAAGTTAGTCGATGACTGGTTCAGGGGGGAACGCTGCGACGACACAGTGCTTGCTTGCTTACGTCTATTACATCCTCAAAATTTCATCTAGCACGCGTATGCGTTTTCATCAATACGTGCCACGGGCACGTGTAGCCCTTGAAATCCTTTTTTCGTCAAGTTACGCAACTCTGATTAAATTTAGAAATTACATTTTTTAGATAGATACTTGAAAGTGTGTGAGAGAAAAAGAGAGGGAAGAGTAGTTTGTTTACATAAAAGATCATTGACAACCGTGGAGGGACCTGTCTCTCGATTTGGGCGAGGTCCGCTATTTTAATTTGTATATTTTATTTCAGGACCCATTTATACCCCGGTCCGGTTTTCAGTTTCAGGGTTTTTGAGTCGATGGGATAGATGGACGCGCAAATTTTCGGAGCATATTCACATTTGCGTTTTTTTTGTGTTATGCTTTTGAAGGTGAATTGCTCTTAACGTTCTTGAGAGTTTGGAGATCAGATTAATTTATTCGTTTTTGATATTAAATTTTAGGGGTGCGAATGGGAAAGAGTGAGGGCGGGGCGTGATTGATTAGAGAAGTGGGGTGAATAACCTCTTTTTTTATTGTATGATAGAGAGGCTGCGTTTAATTACGTAATTTTACAATTGAGAGAATTAAATAAAAAATTGCAGATTGGGTAAATTTAGGCTTAGGGAAGAGTTATTGAAAAGTTTACGGTTGAGCTTGGTGGTAGAATTTTTGCCGGTACACTTGTACAGGTGGTGAAAGTCATGTAGTCTAGGGCAAGATGGAAAACCGGAAATGGCAACCTGCTGAATATCCTAGCCATTTTGATGTTTCTTCAAGTATAACATTTTTTTTTGTTATTCCGATAGCCCGAAAAAAAGTAGTTTAAAGAAAAGCCAAAAAAATCAGGCATACCTGTTCAGTGTCCGTTGTCTCTTTTTCAACTTTCTGGATGGATTTTTTGGATTATTTTTTCATTTTTTTCGAACCTTCAGAATAACAAAAAAAAAATCAAACACATGCACCAAGTAAAGAACTAGTGCATACTAGTGGAATATCATAGTGGAGTAGTAGAGCATCAATGATTCGTATTGCATTTCAAATTTGAGGTTAGATTTGTTTATATATTCCATACCCTGCTTACAGCATTAATTTTAAAGAACATTATGCAAAAATGGACTGGTTTGACGATTAGATAGGTAAAATTCTGAACCACCCACAAAATAAAAATAGTTGGACTACTAACCATTCCGTCCAAAATTATAGGAGCTTGGATAATTTCATTTTTAAATTTCTATGTTTCTGATTTAACATTGTATAGTTTTCAGTAGTTAAAATTTATAATTGTTCAAGTTTTTAATTGTTTATTTTTACGCAGTGTCTCGTCGTCCCGAAAGACACAGCCTTATTTTTCAGGTTTGAATTTGAAAATTTAAATTTTTCTATTCGAAACGTTAGATTTACAATTTATTTGAAACCTAGAAGCTAAGTATTTTCAAATTAAAAAGCTTTAGTTGTACATACAATTTAATAATTAAAAGGGTAATCAAAATCTGACTGAACTTACTGAAAACGTTCACGGTTGAATAACTCCAGATTAAATAATTCAATATTGGTCAATCGTAGCTTTAAAAAAATTGACATTGAATCATTTTAAATGTAAAACTTTGTAACTTTTGAACAATTTTAAATTGAAAGGATTATAATTGAAGTATTCAAAGTTAATTAATTCAAAATTTTATAATTTATCTGAAATTTTAGAGGTTAATAGCTTTTGAAATTGAACAGTTTTAAATTAAGTCCTTCAGTTCAATTGTACAATTTCAAACATTCAGTATTAGCCGTCATTCACGATTGATCTGTAATCTCAGTCGGGATTCGCCGACAAATAGTAGATAGGTGAACCGAACTGTATTAATATTCCCAAACTATTTCTCATTTTTAAAGTTAAATATGTTAAAATGTAATAATTACAGAAGCAAGCCTTTATGAGTACACAATTGGTGTTTTTCCAATCTAAAATTCATAAAAACTTGAATGTTAAAATTCAAGAGTTAAAAGTTAAATATGTAAATTGTAAAATTTATTACGAATATTTTTTTTAGAAACACTCCAATGAAGGCGTTCAAATTAAACTTACTCAACGTAGAAAGCTTCCAACTTGAAACTATACAAATTTAAAGTTTACTTTTCTAAGTTAATTGAAAAATTTGATTTATCAGGGAAATTGCAGTTACATTTCAATTATATATACTTATAAATTGAAATCGTAATCCAAAATCATGGAAATTGTTAAGTTTTCAATTTGAAACTCTTGTTAAATGCTTGCAGTCTAAAATTATACCAAGTTAGACGTTTCCTTCTCAGTTCGAAGTCTTAGCGTTTCAAATTACAATTTTGAGTGTTTCAATCAAAAAATTGTGCAGGTTTAAACCTTTTAATTGAAAATGTTTCATGGGAATAAAGTTCAATGTTCAACAGTAGAAAAAAATTTCAAAATATAAAATTAAAATAAATGCTGACGTGTATATAAAAAAAGAATTTACATTAAAATCCAATACTGAAACCTATATAATATTTAATGTTTTATTTATATAGATGTGAATATAAAACTTTTTCAGTTTCATCCTCTCGAGCGAAGTAAATTAAAGAAGAAAGAAAAATTAGGAAAAGTGCCAAGAACATCTGCCTTCAATTTGAATTTTCTCAATGTCAAACTTTCTGCAGTAAATGTTAAAGATACTCATAACAAGATAAAGGTTTAAGACGATAAGCATACAAGAAAGATTTGAACAACTCAACCTGATCTTTACATGATCTTTTTAATGCATATTCTAAAAACACAGGCTTTCAAACGTCACTGCGTATAAAACAGCTCGAACATAATGCAGTATGAGTGGCATCGTGGAATGTGTAGTAATCATTTTTAACTTTTTTACAAACATTAGTTTTTGTATCAATCAGTCAACTGATCTTTTACGATAAACCTTCCTGAAATGTTTTTTTTAATACTAATTTCAAAAGACTTGCTTTATTTCTCTTAAACATTCTGTTGCTTTTGAAATTTTATTTATACCTAATAAATAATTTTAAAACGACCTAAATATTACTCACTGTTGTGTTTTTTTTGCAAAAAAATAAGTCAAAAATGTTGAGATTATTATAATATAGGAATTTCCAGAATTTCCTACGTGGAAATTCCCATAATGTGCTGACAGGTTAGGAAGTTCCCACTTTGAGATCATAACAGTTATCATAGCAATTTAATTTAAGATGGTTTAATGCGTACACTTACTGAAAACTTAAAAATGCAAAGGTGAAATATTTAACTTTTAAAGATAAATTGAAGGGTGGCAGTGCAGAATTAGATAACCAACATTTCGATCGAAAATGGGTTTATTGCGTTGGGGAGAGTGGGGCTAAGCCGACACTTGCTTTTTTAGAGAAAAATATAAACCGTGTGAACTTCGTTTTTTTTTTATAAGAGTGGATCCTAATGCCCTATCTTTTTCGACAGAGTTTCGTAGCATGCTGCATGACATGGCACATTTTAGGACATAAAAAGTGTTTTCGGAGGTCAACAATTTTTTCCGAAGTTTGTGTAAAATTATGTTTTTCTTTTGTGTATCATCGTCCACTATAATCAAGGTATACTCATCTTACGTAGAAAACGGCGCTGATTTTTTTTTATTTCAACTGAAAATTGAATTTTTTATCGCAATGTCACTTTGAGATTCTCGGCTTTCACATCCATTTTGTCGAACCTGGCTATTTTTTTGTAATTATCCTTTTTGGGCTTCAGTGGAGCAACACTTCAGCTTGAAAGTGGACTTTTGTTTCATTTTTAGATAGTGATTTCGATTTTACGGAATGCTTTTTCACTCATTATTATTTTGTTGGTTTTCTAGTTTTGCAGTGCCACCCTTGAATTTAAACTTAAACAATTTTGGAAATTTTAAAGCGTGCACGTAGTTAATAATATGTTCAGTTCAATTATGTAATTATATAATCTTTATAGTATGCTAAATTTAGTGAATTTTTACAGTCCGTGGAGCCCGACCAGGAAAAAATGTTCAGCTGACGGAGGGTGAAATTCGAGGACTTTGTTTAAAGTCTCGAGAAATTTTTTTGTCGCAGCCAATTCTACTGGAATTGGAGGCACCTTTAAAAATATGCGGTAAGTTTTATAAAAAATATAACGAAGTTAAGTTAATTTAAAAAATTGTATATGATAAATTTGCTAGTATTTTATCCGAAGAAATGATATTTTGTTACCTTATTCATCTTCACTGATGATTACTGAATACCAAATGATTGTGCAGACATATAATTTAATGTTTATCTCAAAATGTACGCATTTCCATTCGCCTACCAATAATTGCATACATGTGAATTCTAATTACAAAATTGATCTACAGGTGATATTCATGGACAATATTATGACCTGCTGCGTCTCTTTGAGTACGGTGGATTCCCTCCGGAGAGTAATTACCTATTTTTAGGCGACTATGTAGATCGAGGGAAACAATCTTTAGAGACAATTTGTCTCCTTCTTGCCTACAAGATCAAGTACCCTGAGAATTTCTTTTTATTGAGAGGAAATCACGAATGCGCGTCAATCAATAGGATATATGGGTTTTACGATGAGTGTAAGTTCGCCTTTTAACAATTCTATTTTCCCTGTAGGTAATAAAGCCTGGAACTAAATTTCAATTTATAAATTTTAGGTAAGCGTCGTTATAACATCAAGCTATGGAAAACGTTCACGGACTGTTTCAATTGCTTGCCAGTTGCAGCGATCGTAGACGAGAAAATATTCTGTTGTCATGGTGGTTTAAGTCCAGATCTTCAAAGCATGGAGCAAATTAGACGCATTATGAGACCCACTGATGTACCTGATCAAGGTCTTCTCTGCGATCTGCTTTGGTCAGATCCAGACAAGGATACCATGGGCTGGGGTGAAAACGATCGCGGTGTCTCCTTCACGTTCGGTGCCGAAGTTGTTGCCAAATTTCTTCATAAGCACGACTTTGATCTTATTTGTCGCGCTCACCAGGTACGTTATTTTTTTCTCGTAATTGATTCTTCATCTTGAAATAATTAAAGCTAAAATACCCAGTCATCGCCAAGTCCCTGTCCCTAATAGCACGGAATGTTCCAGGAACGTTCCAAACATAAATTACCGCTATTGTTACTGTTATCAATAAATATCGCGTATAGCGTTAACCATAAAAGATAGGTCAATATCGATGTCAGTTTATGATATGGATATCATATGATAGTGTACTATATGCGGTACGCAAAATTCAAAAATGAGAACCATTTTTACCTATCTCTTACGGTTTACGAGATCATATTTGTTAAAAATAACAATAACGGAAGGTTGCCCTCAGGTCCCAGTGGAACGTTCCCAAGCGGCGGACATTTTACACGTTCCGTGCTACTAGGATAGTGATCACCAATTGCTAGATTGATATAATATATAAATAAAGAATCACAGTCAATCTTATTTTATGATAATCTTATTTTAGAATATTATCATTAAGCAAATAGGAGAGCAAAACTATTATTTCTCAAAACTCAATCAAATTTTCGGAAATAAGTAAAGAAATAAAGGTGTAAGAATAAGGAGGATGGAATCCTGTATTGAAAGTTAACTTCTTTTATATAAAACTATCGTTGAAGTAACGTTTCAAACAGTATTTTGACAATACGAGTGTTGACTAGTCATCGCCTTGTACAGATTTAACAATAGACGTATGTTTGACGTTTTGATAAGAAAAATTTAAAAGTGAAATCTGACAGTTATATAGAAACATTCAATTTCGTGGTTAGAGTTGCAAAAAGAATATAAAATAAGTGTGAAGAGTGTGCAGAATTGGAATAGAAATCTGAATTTTATTTTTTCTTAGTTAATAAAGCGTAAGCTCCAAATGTTATCTTTAAAGTTTTCGCGACTTAAAAAAAATATCACTGATTTGTCGAAGGCTGATCTTTCGACTTGGTGATCACTAGGTAAGTTAAGGTGGCGGTGTGAAGATTACTGGACTTTTATTGAATCTTTCATTTAATATTTATCATTAAAAATATAAAATTGTATTTGTCAAAAAAACGCAACTGCAATTATCATAGGTAGTTAAAGATTCTATACATTTTCATTAGGAGCAGTTAAAAAACTACGTCATGTTGTTTTGAACACTCGTTCCACCCCTCCCTTTCTTTGTAACAGATCATCACACAAAGATTCAAACCCGAGGGTGACGTCACAAATACGACCACCCTCCCTTTACGTCATATTCTTTTCTTCTATTTAATTTGATAAACTTCTCAAATAAAACACAAAATGTACAAACATAATTAGATACTTTACTTGAAAAATAAAATCACTAATTTTCATGTTTTCAAGCATTTCAAAAAATTATTATATACATTCCTAATTTCCATGTGTTCATATTTTTCATATTCTGCATTACTTCCCACATCACAAATTGTTACAAAAACTGCCCCTCCCCCCTCCTAGAAGTGTGACGTAGTTTTTGGAGGGCCCTTACTTTTCACCCTAATCCTTCTAAAATTTATTTTAAAAATTCAAAGTTAACCAAGTTGCTTAATCTGGCAAAGACTGGGCGCTTTATTTTATTAATATTAAGTTGAGGGTAGATTTTAAAGTTTCCATATAAAGTCTCAAGTATCTCGAGTAAGTCGTTTTAAACTTGAGTAACTTGTATGTTCATGCATGGAACAAATATATCGAGTTACTCAAAATTTTATTTGATATTCAGATTCTTTGAAACAATGTTTCACGCTTAGACAATTAGACATATAATAGAATTCAACTTCAAATGTTTTTGTTTCATAATATTTGTCACGTCTATTTTGAGACCACACATAATAATCTCAGATCAATCTTTGAAGTATCATGTTCACGATTATTATAATTTTTTTTTTACTTGTTTTCGGGTGAACCCAGTTTTTCATCATAGCCACGGACGAAGTCAAGTGATTGATGAGATGAGGATGTTATAAGTTAATTTAATACGATGTCTGCAATCTTCACATGTTTCGCGTCCCCTACTCTTCCTCCTAGAGAGCGATAGAGGTGGTAGACGCGTGGGAGAATCTCTACTCTGTGACGTACGCGTCTACCACGCGCATGCGTCTACCACCTCTCTCGCTCTCTAGGAGAAAGAGTAGGGGACGCGAAACATGTGTTCTCGCAGTGAATTTCCCCGAGTTGGTCATGTCTGGTTTAGGGCAAGTTGTTGATGTATAATGCCCGCCACAACATTATGTCTGTGCATATATTCTCTTTGAGCCGTTACGCGACAACCATCAATAATGTGCTCGATGGATTCGTTGGTATCCACATAATCAGCACCGCTCAACCACGTCTTGATGTAACACGTGTTTGCGATAATTTCTGGTGCTGACAACCCTGTCCTGAATCGCAATGACCAGGGTTCGGAACGGGTTACTTTTTAGTAACTTAGTTACTTTTTTCATCCGCGCTTGCTAAAAAGTTACTTATTTTATGAAAAGGTTACTTTTGGTTACATTTTCTGCCGTATTATTTAAAAACTTGTGAAAATTCAAATTTTTTCAGTAAATGTGGTGCTTTAGAGCCGGGAAAATGAGTGAATAATACTAAAATAATAATTAGTTCGTATGTAAAATGTATAAAAAGGGCTATCAATTGAATTATTATGAATCCTGATAAAAATTGCAATTTAGCTAAAATTGCTAGTTTTTAATTAAAAATTTTTTGGGTTGAAATGTCGAACTATGTATTATATTTTCCTGAGAATTTATCTTCTTTGGTTGAAATTCGGTTAAAAGTTGAACGATTTTTTTAAAACTTTATTTATTGTTGTTGAAAATTCGTATTTTTTGGTAGAAAATTAATCTTCTTGCTTGAAAGTCACCCTTTTGTTTAAAAATACATAATTTTATTCGAAAATTCATCCTTTTGGTTAGAAATGTACTTATTTAGTTGAAAATTCGTCTTTTTCGGTTAAAGGTTTCCCTGTTTTCGTCGAAAATTCAACTATTTGGTTAACCTTTGCCAAAAATCTATATTTACTGGTTGAAAATTTAACTGCTTTGTAAAAATTTGTCTTTTTGGCTTAAAAAATCAACAATTTGGTTGAAAAATAACCTATTTTATTAAAAAAATCGTCTTTTTTTATAATGAATTCTACTTTTTTTATAATAAATTAACATCTTTTTTGCTTATTATATCAACTATTACATTTTTTGTTAACAATTCATCTTTTTTAATCAAAAAAAACATTTTGTTAAAAGTTGAACTACTTTCTTAAACCTACATTTTTTTTTGAAGATTCATAATTTTGGT
This sequence comes from Andricus curvator, assembly GCA_932195095.1. Classification (NCBI taxonomy): domain Eukaryota; kingdom Metazoa; phylum Arthropoda; class Insecta; order Hymenoptera; family Cynipidae; genus Andricus; species Andricus curvator. The sequence continues at coordinate 71,166 of CAKNYM010046460.1, read as the reverse complement.
GGAAACCTCGTCTTTTTTAGTAAAAAATCTTTCTTTTTGGTTACTTTTTTGCCACATTATTGTTACTTTTCGGTTACTTTTTTGAGAGAAGTATGGTTACTATTTTAATATTTTTTTAAGCTTGAGCAGTTCCGAGCCCTGGCAATGACGAATTACTGTGGTGCATTCGGTGCTTCGTCATTTCTACGTGGATGATTCTGTTTAATCGTTCGAGGTCGGTGTTCGACCATTTGATGAGCCTAAAGGAGTACGTGAGAACAGGGTTGGCATAGGTGTTGATTGCCGAGTTAAGAGAACTCTTCGTTAGGCTTTTCTTAACTATCGTATGTTGAATACCCTTAGATTCGAGAATACCCAGGTATTTATATGACTCGCCCTCAGCCATTGCCTCGATGTCATTCTCGAAATCGTTCTCTATCTCTGCGGTTCGTAATTCTCCTTTGGTTAAATGCACTGTTCTACATTTATCTAGTCCGAACTCCATGTGGATATCATTGGCAAATTGCTTTGTGACATCGATCACTTGCTGCAGTTTCTGGTTGGAACTATCGTATAGCTTCAGGTCATCCATGTATATAAGATGGGTCACTTGATGACCATCCTCGTTATCGTGTATTCGGAACCCATGAGACATGCTAAAGTGTTTTGCACAGTGGATTCAACGCTAAACAGAACCATAATTTACTGAAGGAGTCTCCTTGAAATATACCTGTCGTAATGCGTATTGATTTAGGTATCCTTGGTTGTCCATGATCAAAATACTTGATTCTTGTACCCCAAAGCATCATAGCGCGACTTAGGAACTCAATGATGCATGGGCAAATTTTGTATATTTTTAAGACTTCAAGCAAATAGTCATGTGGTACAGAAGGAAACGCTTGTTTGTAGTCGATGTATGCCATGTGCAAGTTTTTTAAAATTATTATTATTATTCATCTATGGTCCCTGAAGTCCCCCTTTTCCAGGTTCGGTCCCTTAAGAGTCCTGTTGCGTATTTTTTTAAATTTTAAATAAAATCTTGCGTCCATATTTTTCAATCTTCCGGTGACATAAATATCTTATAATCTCTACTTTAGTGTTCCTAGGACCCATGCTTTTTTCTTAAGTCAAGTCACGCCTACCCCGAAAGGGAAATGGCTTAATGGTATAAAAAAAAACGAAAATCGCTAAATCTAATTTTTGAAAAATCTAAATTTTCTCCCAATAAAATGCATTAGATATGGGTGATTCTCCACATACAGGGCACTTTTGTGTCTCGGACCTCTACTAACTAAACTAAGTAGTGTTTTTCTTTATAAAACTTGGCTAACTTCTTCATTTTAGTACAATACAACACCTCCGTAAGGAAAAATCATGTTACATTATCATATCTCTTAGCAAAATGCTCGCAAATACTCGAAAAATGCCTTTTTAGGATGTCTCCACGTACGCGGCGCCTAGTTTAGAGACATGTATTTAATAGATAGTGAATTATCTTTGAACTTATAATTGATAGTTTGAAAGTTTGACTCGAAAACTATAAAATTCATAAGAAATATTTAAATTTATCTGATATATTAGTAGAGAAAAATTTAATTATACACGTGTCTCCCTAAATGTTTTCGATGGTTACGGTAAACGAATCTCCCATACCTTTCATCAACTTTTGATCAGTTTTTAGGTCTTATCTTCTCAAAATATCTAGAACAAAAGCCACACTACTCATTCGTCAAAACTTCATAACAAAAATTTAAGAACTTTTTTTGCAAAATAAAAAAATGTAACCGAAAATGTGGCGTATTTTTATTAGTATCGGATACCGTACCTGATAAGAACTTTTATATTTCATGATAAAAATCAATGAAAATATGAAAATTCCATGTAGTACATAATAAAAGAGTTTTTGTCCAATGGATTTATTGATTACTTTTGTCTTCAAAGCGTAAAAAGTGATTTTGTGTGGTTTTCGGATACCGTAACGTCGGATACCATAACCTGCTTTTCGCTCTCAGGGACGAAACGGAGCTAATCGAAGCCTTTTTCAAAAATAATTTTATTAAAAATTAACGTAAATCGAGAATTAAATTTTTTTACGCACGAGTACTGCACACAAAAAAATAAAACGATTAGAGGGTTGATAAATATAAGGGAAATAAAAATTTTATAATTAATAATTTTGTTCGCTCCACGGCCCTGACTTTCCTCGGAGGTTATGTTTACACCGGCTTTCGGTCTACATGCTGTCAAACGTAGTTTCGTGTTCGTGTTGTTTGTATCATTTTTTGTTGCATTGATGGACTCCGAGATGAATTCTATATCTCAGTATCAAGAATACGTTTCATAATTAAACCTGAAGCCTGAAATAAACCTGAAATTAGTCAGAATGGCACGCTATAAAAGTAAACCATCCGACTCTCAGAATGTTAATGATAAACAAAAATGCTCAAAAAGTCTTTAAAAATACTTAATTTTGCCATTCCTTTCTTGTCAAGTATTATACTTTTACAATTAGGATTATAATTTAGAATAATAATCGTAAAACTAAAAAAAAAAATATTTTAAATTTGAAAAAAATATTTCAAATATGAAAAAAAAAATTATAAATTTTGGAAAAATGTTGCATTTCTTAAACAAAACTATTCTTCCCTGTCATGTTACGTTTAATGGGTTAATATTTTACATTATTGTTTTACTTTACACAGAATCAGAGAAAATCACCCGGAAGATCAAAAATTGAAAACATTTTTATGTGCTACAGGTCCTTCAAGTGAGAATTAAGCGTGAATATTTATAGGGCCCCTTTCTTTAAGGCCAATGAAGCTAACCATTGTGAAATAAAAAAAATTTGAAACATTTTTCCAAAAAAAGTTGCCTTTGCCAAAAGTTCCCTGTCTGTGGAGAATCACCCATATAGGTACATCCACTAGAAAACAAGTTGTTTTTTTTCTGTTCAAAAGAACTTAGAATTAGTGTAAGTTTTGAAATAAATACAACGATTGTGTGTAAAATCATCGGAATAAATAAAATGATGAATAAAATAAATAGGGGAGAGACTGTACGTTTGGGACACTTTGAATTTTTATCATCAAAACTGAATATTAATGTCAAAATTGTTCTACACGTTTCGGCACTGTAGCATTTTATGGTTATATTTATTTATTGCAAACAGGACACCTCGTCCTCGTATATCCACAAAAAGTAAACTAATCTAACCATGCAATCTGCCCAAATATACCGGACAACAGATCCAGAACTTAGTAAGACGGTTGCGTTATTTTCTGGGGACGCGGTTGACACACGTGCGCAACTTCGCGTAAATTTACCTATTTGTAACTCTAGATATATGGGAAGACTCGAATTCTGTGAAAACTTTCGATTTTAATAGGGTTTCTCTTTTATTCCGAGCATAGAAATGTAGAAGTCGGATCGACTACTGCAGCACGTTTACGTTCTCTCGTTTGCGACAGCAGTGTTCCCATATATAAGGAAGCAACCTTGTACCACATTTTAAAGCCGCCGCTGCACGAAAAATAGCGCTGCTGTCGCATTAAAATCGCGGTTGTGTTGCCCTGCTACACCGAATGCAACAGCTGTCCTAAATTTCTTTCCGTATATATTACAGAAAAAAATGGCGATGTAGCCACCAAAATTTCATTACAAAAAAATTATTACAAAGTTACAATAATTTTTTAGCCCCTTCTCGTAGAAGGAATTCATTGTTTTTATTAGAAAATTAACGAATAGAGTTAATTTATTTGATCCATGAAAATCGGTTGAGCCAATTTTAAGAAATTCGAATTTTTTAATTTCAAAATTTGTTTCTAGCTTTTGTAAAAAATTTCTTTGAAGTTGGCGCTTCGGGTAAATGAGGGAAATGAGTCCTATAATAGTCCAGTCATCTGGTAGTTTGGTTCCCGAAAAAATCCCACATCGAATGTTTTTAGTGAGAAAGTTTCGTTAAGGGGTCCTTTTTAACATATCTAAAAAATGCTAGAACTGATCAATTGCCAAACCGGGTTATTTTTTCGAAAACAGTTCCAAAAGTTACTTTTGCGTGGACGGATAATTCCCATTGCATTTCAGAGCAAAATGTCCCACAGAAAAAAAAGAAAGAGGACAAAATTATGAGAAAATTTTGTTAAAAAAATAATCCGCTATCTTCCATAGGTTTCGAGTTGTGATATATTGAAAAACCCCCACTTTTTTAATTTTCAGCGAAAAATCACCACGGGTGAGTGAAAGTAGACTCAATTTGCTGTGATTGCAAAAAAAGAACAATGTCCTACCTACAATAGGTCATAAGTTATGACCCCTCAAAGTTGGCGATTTTTGCCTGTCTTTACGGGCAAAAAAGTGGAGTTCAGTTTTTTAAAAATAAATCGAGTCAGGTTTAGTTTGCATTGATGATGCCAGAGGATGAAATAGAGTCTATAAAATTCTGCGTACATCTAAAAAAAAGTCTTTTAGACCTATTATTTTGGGAATTACAAGGTTTCAAAAATTTCATTTTTTTTTGTATTTTTGACTAAAAACGAAAAAGTTGTATTTTTGAAAAATTCCTCGTTTCCTGTGGATCCTGCGACAAAGTTTATAGGGTAAGTGTGGGTATTACTGCGGATGCTCTGTTTACTGCGATTTCAAATATAAATAATGATTTAGAATGCTATGAATGTATATAATGCTTTGAAACAATTCAGAAAATTATTATGTAATTTATTTATAATTATCATCAATGAATCAACTGCAGTCACTATGTTTTTAACTAATTTATTGGAATTTGGATCTCGCATGTTTCCGATACTGATCGTTTTGCTGCTTCGATTTGTAGGCGGGTCATGAATACGTTCTGAAAAACTAATTATAATTTCGTTTCGCGGAACTATATATTTATTGCAATATTTTTTTTTAATAAAGAAAATGTATAATTTTTCTCAAAATGCATGCTAAAAGACAAGAAATACGTATTTATATATATATTTTACCAAAGCAGTATTTGTTACACGATTTGGCTTGTTGAATGTATTCTTGCGGTTTTCCAGGTGTTATATCATAACCTCAAAACTAACCTTACTTAGTCGACAGTGATAATGCCTGTCAGTATCGCAGTGTGCCTTTTATGTTAAATGATTTTGAATTTATCTAATGAAAAATTGTGAAACCTGAATGAAAGAATTCTATACCAAAAAAAGTGCGAGCAACCGGGAAAAATAAGTTTGTAAGACTTCAGTATTCAAAAGAAGATATGTCGCTCGCATTAGAGGGGGTTAAGAGAGGATAATTGGTTGTTGAAGTAACTCCACTTAAAATAAAATCGCAGTATTACAAGCGCAGTAATTGGCGCGCAGTAATTCATGCAAAACTGCAGTAATACCTACATGGAACATTTTTTCTAGATTCGAATTTTTCACGTAAATTTGATTTCTTTTCAGGGTTTAACGACTGAATTCTATTAATTAAATGATAAATATTGCTTCACGAATTAATGCGTAACGATTTTCTCATTCAAACCCTTGTTTTTTTATCTTCAAAAGTCGTCTTGATTTTTTGCCCGCAGTAATACCCACATTTACCCTACAAACCAAATGAAAGTGGAGTCAATTTAGCGTAATTTCAACAAAAAAAGTGTTCGAGCCCTAAGGGGCCATCCATATACCACGTGGACAATTTTTCAACGCTTGTTGCCCCCTCCCCTCTCGTGGACAGCCGTGGAATCTTTACGAACAGGGGGGGCCGCCCCCCATGCTCTATCCACGTGGACAGATTCCATGAAAATATAGATATTATTGGCCTCTCTCTCGGCCCCTTGGACCCCTTATCATCGAATTGAGCCCAGCGAAATTCTATAGGAACGACTTACACCGGGGCTCCTTTTATTCCTATTTGATTGTTTAATTTATTATATTTTTTATATTTCATCAATTCATATATTATTTATATAACGTTTTAATTATTCCTATTATTATTCCTATTTAATTCACCCTTATTTTCGGAAAAAATTCTGAACACCTGTGTAAATAGGACCACCAAAATACACTAGAAAAAATTGGCAAAACCGAGGTATCGAAATTGAAATTACAGTAAATTTTCAAAATTTGGAATTTGGTATTTCTTACAATTGTTTCTTCTGTATTTCTATGCTAAAAAGGCCCACACATGCGCAGAAAAAAATATTAAACAACAATTTATAAAGATAATTTCAATTGATACCAAAATCAGAATTTAAAAACTTCGCTGTATTTTTACATTCGATTCCTGGTTCTTGTCGATTTTTTCCAGTGTGTATTTATATGCTGAAAACCCTGCATAGGTTCAAAAGTGTTTTAAACGGCAAGTTACAAAGCTATTTTCATTAAATGCCATAATCAAAAATTTAAAAATTCTTCAAGAATTTACAAAGGTGTTAAGGATTTTTTTCCGAAAAAAGGGGTGAATTAAATTGGAATTGTCTCTTAAAAAATAATTCATTAAAATCCGCAAAAAAATTGGAAAGACTTTTTTGACATTCAGATTCAGACATTCAGGCGCGCAACTGTTGGATCTCGCGCTTCGCGCTCGATCATATATTTATCTCGCGCTTCGCGCTCGATTATGTATTCACCTCGCGCTACGCGCTCGGGCGTATCTACATCGCGCTTTACGCTCGGTTCCTCTAGATTTTTCAACTTCTTGTTCGACTTCGATGAAAAGAAAAAATTTGTTTGCAAATATAATAAAATTATCGAAACCTCTACATATTAAGTGATTGTTAAATTTGTTTTTATTTTAGACTGAAAAGGAACTTTATTTACTCAAGGTTCTATCGACCTTAAGGAACACATTCTCATCCAGACACTCGCGCTTCGCGCTCGATATTTGATTTGAAAATCATTTGAACCTTGCGTGCCACGCTCGGTTCTTTGCACCGTATGATAGAAACAAAAAAGTTTGAACGCACTTACGGCGTGCGATTTGGTAAATACTCTGAGCGCGCACTTTGTGCTTCGTGTTATATGTTCTTCATATAGAAATTACTAAATTTGTATTTGATTTCAAATGAAAAATAATGATATTGATTGACAAAAATTGATTACAAGTCTTTAAATCTTTTTTGAATGCACAATTTTTGTTCATTTATCTGTTTTCGTACCTTGCATTGTTTTTTCAAAAATTTGATTTTTTTACTGTCAATGTTATTTTCCCGAATAAAACAAAAACTACGCATCCTATCGAAACATGATTCACAACAAATTTGTACCTCTTCCTTGGATGAACAAATTTTGTTGCTGTCATTTTTTCGTAGCTCGTGTTATTCGTCTAAAAATTTGATTTTTCTATTTTCAATGCTGTTTTTTACGAATAAAACAAAAACTACGCGTCATATCAAAAAGTGAATGATAAGAAATTTGTAGATCTTTTTTAGTTGCACAATTTTGGTTGAATGATCTTTTCTCGTATCTTGCATAGTTTCACAGCAAAATGGAATTTTTGATTTTTCATTATTTTTTTGTGCGATCAAAATTTGAATTTTTTATTTTTCAAAAAATTCAAAAAGTTATGAAAATATCATAGGGTGTTCAAGAAGCAACGTTTTTCTCCTCTTGACTTTTTTCATATCGTGCGTTTTTCGGCTTAAAATGTTCATTTTCGTTTGTTTTTTGGAATTTTGAAAATGCTATAACTCCAGTAATGTTTTTTTTTTGATCACGAAAAGTCATTAGAATATTTCGTTCGTCATTTTGCGTACTACTAATAACCGTACATAGAATTTTCAAATCTTCAAAAAAAGTGGTCTGAAAAATTTTCAAAATTTGCTCACTTTTTGAAATAAAAAAGTGTGCCAAAGCTCAATCAAATCTGATCATTTTTTCGAAAGTTATCGTGGCTACAGACAGACAGACACCTTGGTAAAAATCGTTTTTTCTAGCTCAGGGGGTCTCAAAACGTGGAGATTTGATGAAAACCGACTATGTCAAATTTTACATAAAACCAATACCTTCTCATTAGAATGAGAATGTAAAAAAAATTTCAGCGCGGATAACCAAGCTGCATGGCTATCGATTCCAAATTAATTATTTACTTTTTTAGGATCCCAATATGCTAATTTTTCGCATTGAAGTGATTTCGAATCACAGAATTTGTTATTTTCGACACACCCTCTTATGCATTTCTTATCGGAAAACCTTTTTAGAGATGCATTAATGCCTGTAACATTTTTTTAGGTATTTTTAAATAAAATTTAATATTTAGCTGGTAAAACTGTGTTGTTTTCAAGCAACATTATTACTCTTACTTTTCTTATAAATCTGAAAATCTTGATTAAAATTTTGTTTTGAATTAACAAAGTTTCAAAAATTGAAAGAAATGTTTAATATGCCCCAAACATCTTTGGAGAGATTGTTTATTTGGTTGTAAAATTTGAAATTGATTTTTTAAAAACACTATTTTCGTGCTATTTTTACACAGAATAAGACACATAAAAATTAAGAAAATCTGTTTCTGACAAATGTCCATAAGGATTTTGGTCCTCAAAGAGTATTAAGAGAGTTATTTTTAAAAATGTTACTTTTAGACCGTTCCTTTGTTCCTAAAAACTTTAATTTGTATTTCCCCACTTTTGTGCACAGGTCTTTTAAAATTAAAGGTCAAAGCATCGACAACGGTTATTTGGTGATTGTGAATTCTCTTTTGTTAAAACTCCTTCGGCTTGAACGAACACATTCTCATCACGTATCTCGTGCTTTGCACTTGATTTTGTCAAAAATGCCAACTTTTCTACATTATATTCATGAAAATTCAAAAACTTCTTGTGATAATCTTGTAGGGATTTCAGAAAGCAACATTTTTCTTCCCTTGCCTTTTTTTCATATCGTGCGTTGTTTGGCTTAAAATTGTCATTTTCGTTTGTTTTTTGAATTTGTAAAATAAATAACCGCAAAAAAGTAATCATAAGTGGTGATAGCAAGCTTTTGTTATAAACAATTATTTATTTATCAGTTGCAAAAGACGTATTATACATGATAAATGAATTATATACACTTATTTGGGACAAAAATTTCGAAATATGACCGTAGTTCTACTTTGCGGTACGCTCATGTACCTCTATGCAAGAAGAGTGCACTTTCAAAGGTCATATCTCGTGACCTAATAGGGCTAGGACACATTTTTGTTTTTGAAATTACGCTAAATTGACTCCACTTTCATTTCTTTTGTTATAAACTTTGTCGCAGGATCCACAGGAAACGAGGTATTTTACAAAAACACAACTTTTTCGTTTTTAGTCAAAAGTGCAACAACAAAAAAATGAGATTTTTGAAACTTTGTAATTCTCAAAATAATAGGTCTAAAAGACTTTTTTTTTAGATGTACGCAAAATTTTATAGACTCTATTTCATCATCTGTACTGAACTGAAAGAACTGAACTTTGTAATCACAGCAAATTGAGCCTACTTTCACTCACCTGTGGGACACTTTTCTGTGTAGTAATTAGGTAATTAGTTTTTTGAAACTTAATTGATTTTTTGCTGAAATTCCAAAAAAGTGGGTTTTTTTCTCAATATATCAGAACTCGAAACCTATGGAAGATAGCGGATTATTTTTTCAACAAAATTTTCTCATAATTTTGTCTTCTTTCTTTTTCTGTTGGACATTTTGCTCTAAAATGCAATAGGAATTATCCGTCCACGCGAAAGTAACTTTTGTAACTGTTTTCGAAAAAAAAAAAAAAACCCTGTTTGGCAATTGATCTGTTCTAGCATTTTGTATATGTTAAAATGGACCCCTTAACGAAACTTTCTCATTAAAAACATTCTATGTGGGATTTTTTCGGGAATTTCACCCATTATTTCGACGTAATGCCTGAACTATAAGGGTAGGAACTTTACCATAAAATATGAACCAAAAACAAGCGGGGTCAGCCCATCCATGTTTACCGGGCTACGGTCTTTGTGACACTGTGTGTCACAACGGTCGAAGGTAAATATTGTCCCAAACGTACTGTTTTGATTTTCTCAGATATTATTTATTCTTAAAGTTGATACAAATTTTTTTAATAAAAATGGGTCCTAGCAGGAGTTTCATAAATAACTGAATTATATTATAAAACTCAAATTCTTGTGATAGAAGTCTAAAAAAGAGAAAAAGCTAAGATATCGTAGAACCAAATTTTTATTTTCGAGACTTGCATTACTTATATTTTTTCTTTTTATTCCATCAAAAATGTCGTGCATGTTGAAACTCTTGACACGGTTTATTTGAGTCAAAAGAAGTATGTTTGGCCAGAAAACAACATTTTTTATTTTGTTAAACTGATTTGTCCCAAAGGCAGTTCTGTTCCAAACACACCGTCTCTCCCCTATATGAATGGCTTGGTTTTACGCATTAGCAAAATCTGTATGAAAATTCAGAATTGATGTTAAGTTTGTCGACTAACGTGGGTAGATTCGTGTTATCGATGTAGTGAGGTTTTTCATATCTATAATTAGCAATATTCATTCTATTTTGTAACAAATCCTTTCTAGTTCTTTTGGCAGACGTTCCTTCACATAATATGTACATATCCCTGATGAGACCCGGCGTCGCCGAACAAAAGCTTGAATTAAAACATTACAAAAAAAGTACTGGCCTAGTAGTTCCAAAATCGACGCTACATCAACAAACCGAATGTGTATGAAAATGTTCTTATTTTCCTAATGTTGATATTTTCTGGGATGTGAATCTCAACTGTTTTTGTTGGTCACAAAAGTCTCCGCAAAGTTTGACAGAATTGTGCATTCACGCGAATGTCAATTGTAGCACGGGTTTGCACAACGTGACGCAGTTATTTTGAAAATGATTTTTTTGGTATGTGTATTATGAAAAATATTTCGCACCATCTAACATTTCTATTTTTTATTACGCCAAATTCCGACATTTAGAATTGAAAATTAAATTACGTGTGCACTGAAACATCCTCTTCAATAGGTTCATCCACAAAAGTTTGGTTTGTCTTATAGTTAAGTTTTTTATCAACTTTGACTCTCAAAGGACTTAAATGTGAAATTAAAACTTAATTTTGATTATTTAATAGTAATTCATAATACTTCATTAAAAAGTGACCGAATATCAACTGGAACTGTCGATTTTTTAAACGAAACATGTGGCGCCCTCATGGCTTGAAACATGTGGTGTGACGTCACGCGCCTTTAAAGCTGAAGAAAATACATGGTCGGTTTGATAAAAACAATCCAAATAATTAATCAGCAACGCTTTTTGGCTAAAAGGGTTTATTTTTATGGAGTATCAGTATGCCTAGATACGTTAAAGCCAGTTCGGATAATTTTCCAAAAGTGATTACACTTGTAAGTGACTTTTTTGCCAAGTGCTCCAATTTCAACGTTGCTGAGACTCGAGGAGTAAAAGCCAAAAATTATGAAATGGGATGAATGACGTTAACCTTTGAAACATTTATTTTTATATATTTAATTTATTAATTTAGAATGATAATTACTTTAAGCGAAGCTTAACATATATGCAATATGGGCAATATTGCTTCCAGAAAACCTAACCTCACTTTTTTATAGATGCTTTTATAAATACTTATATAAAATTTTTATAAAATTTATAATTATAAGATTTATAATTACTTTTATGAATACTTTATTTTATAATATTTGTTGCGTAAATAAACGATTTGATTTTGTGAGGTTATAGCTCGCATACATCACGGCATTCCACACATATTATATGATTTTTTAGATGGCAGTTGTTCTCAGCATATTTTATATTTTTCTATTCAAAATAAAACTATTTACTTATCGTTGAAATGATCTTTGCAACAATATACTGTTGGCGTTAAAGATGTTGTAGGACACATGTCACGCCTAACAAATTTGTACCATTTTTTTCGTACCTCACCTTTGGGTATAGATATAAATAATTTTCTTGATTTTTTTAACAGAGGTGTTCTTACATTTAGACGCAAAATACCAATGGTAGCGCTGTTTTCTTTCCGCTTTCATGAAAAAACGTGAATCGCCCGGTTATTTACAAGCTTTTGAAGGCGTGCTACGTCACATCAATATGGCGGAATGTGTGCGACAGAAATAGGAATTTGAAATGTGTATACATTTTTCTTTTTCAAATATACAAATATACAGTATACTAGTATTATTAGTGATTTTAGAGCAAATACTTTTTAGTCCGACCCCCCTTGAAAACGCGCCATTGCATGCACGTGAGGCAGGCGTAATATGGCCGCTTCCAGCCCAGTGACGTTCGCACATGTGCACTCCGCCGCCGGGCCAACATGAAAATTTACGCCCGCTACCTAACACTTTACGCCCGCTACACATAATTATCTTTATCTTTAAAAAGATTGTTTCGCTGCACCCCACAGTCTCCATTCTGCAAAGTACGCTATTTCTTTCTTTCACTTATATTCTAAAATTGTCAAGTACACCAAACATCCTCTATCTGCTTAGCATGCTTGTTTTCAAGAAGGGTAGGACAAAAATTTTGCCTCGTGCGACTGCCGACCTCGCTTCGCTCGGGCGGCAAGTTCACACTCGTCAAAATAGCCTTCTTTACGTCCTCGATACACAATATACTATATTATGCAAAAATTTAAAAAAATAGTGGATGACCCTATTGGGTAAGATTTAATATTGAGCTACGTGCACAAATAACGAACCTATTTTAATGAAAAAACTTCGAAAACAATCCTCGTAATGCCCGTAATTTTCAAAATTTACATAAATCCCTTGGGCCCCCAAATTGCTCTTATCTAGAAAGATAATTTCATCAACTTTCATTAAAATCAAACAAACCCTCGCAGATCCTGATATTTCTGACGTGCACTGTCCCCTATTCAACTTAGAAAGCCTACAATTTGAAATATTACAGTATAATTTTTGAAGAAAACTTTATTCAAATGTAAATCTTTAATTTTCACTTTGAACTTTTTAAATTTATGAGTGTTTCACATTATATTCGTTATATTGCAAATTCTTTTTTTTTTAATTCAACTTATAAATTGTTTAGTGCTGAATCATTTGTGCATTTGAGCTTTGTTGGATATTGGTCTTTAACATGTGCATATAATATCGATTTTTTTAACACCCCCATGATTTTGGCCTATTTTCATGCCTGTGGAGTGGGTTCACAGACTGGCTTCTCGAGCTGTGTAAGTCTCCCTAACGGGAAGAAAAATGTCATCAACGAAAGATATTCAATGGCGTCTGAACCATTTCCAATTGGAATACATAATATTACCGCGCACTGCCGCTTTGTCGCTACGCTGCTGGTGTTTCACGCTTGGTGCTCGGGCTCCCCTCTCAGTCCAAAACCGACGCGACAACAATTCTCGGACGCAGTAAATCCAAGTTCCAGTGTATAACATAATGGAAGTGTCAAACATGTTGCTTGGATGACTGGATTTGTGCATTTGCGGCCCCTTTGTCACCGACCCAAAAAGCGAGATTGTGGAACCGACCCAGCCATGAAAAGTGCCAAAACCATAAGGAGTGTTGAAAAAAGTGTCATGTATGACTCGGGGGATTTTTTCCGAATTTCTAAGGCTCGGGGATGGAAGGATCTCCTCCTGGTTATGCAATATACTAGTGTAGGCGGCAGAGTGGAAACTATTGTAAAAAACGCAAAAATGCGGAAAATTTATGCCTTCATTCAGTTCGTAGGATGTTAGGTTTAAGAAATGTCTAATTTGCATCTCCTATTTTTTTGCAGGTGGTTGAAGATGGCTACGAGTTTTTTGCCAAGCGGCAGTTGGTGACTTTATTTTCGGCGCCAAATTACTGCGGCGAATTCGATAACGCAGGTGCCATGATGTCAGTAGACGAGACGCTGATGTGTAGCTTTCAAATACTGAAGCCAGCTGACAAGAGGAAGTTCACGTATGGAGGTCTGAATGCGGGACGGCCGGTGACACCGCCCAGGGGTCCAAACAACAAAAACAAAAAGAAGTGAAACCTTTTAGAATTGCTTCGAACGCGACACTTAGGATCTTAAGACCTCTTCCCCAACTCAACATCCTTTAAGACTATAAGAAGTCTGTAAGAAAGAGTAATTATTATTACTGATACATCATAACTATCTGCGGAGCCATCCACAAAGCAATGATCACTCTAACGTGTCAAAGAAGAGTTTCCGGAGGATCATTGTTCTTCGAATGAATTTTACGAAATAAGGATGATCCAAAGAAAGCACTGTCCCTAGTAGGAGCGAGTAGGTGGCCTTCAGAAAAGTACAATGCAGAACATTAGTTACGAGAAAAAAAAACTTTTGAGACTCCACTGTAAGCGTAGAATTATATACGCATATATGCTTTATACGACAGCGCGGGAGTTCTCGATCGGAAGAAAAACTAGAGACAAATATAAATGAGCGTCGACGTCGAAAGCATCTTTTCCCCCGTGCATCCATCGCGAAATGATATACGAATCAGCGTCTTTTTCTTTTGATTCTTTTTAATGTTGAGTGAAGAATGGCGTGGTGAAATTGACAATAAATGAAGCAATTCCTCCTCGTCATTCTTTTTGGCCCAAAGTCCAGGGTCATTGTTATATGTTTTTTTTTTATAAATCATTGTTACAACTGAAATTCACCTACCCGGCTGTCGTTTTCTTCTAAGGATTTCTTAGAATCGCGTCGAGCCCTGTCTTTATTTTCGTCTTCGTTTACGCATCCATATTTAACAAGAGCGTATTTCTAATATTCGATACATTTACACAGCACTAACGACCATTTTCAACTAATTGAAAAAACCATCGTTATCGCGGGATTATCGACGAATCGATCGACTCGCGAATTTATTCGAATTTACCGACTAGAGAACTTATTTTACTGGACAATAAAAAGAAAGATACTTTAGATTCGAAATATCCAGGACAGTAAAGTTTCTCCGGACACGTCTTCTAAATCATTAGACTTCAACTCAAGAAAAAGAATAGATTCGTTTTCACATTTGTATTCTTTGAAGGAGACACATGCAAATACAAGTTCTTTTCAGATTACCATTAAAGCGTTAAATACATAAGAAGTAAACATACAATCCGTACCGATATATCTATCGCAAGTGAAGGAGAAATAAATCTTAACGTCCATCAGAAGCATCTTGTCGTCGTTTTTTCTGTCGTGAGAAATCACGAGCTACTGAATCAGATATAATGAATTATTGCAACTAAGAATCGTTCATTATTAAATAAATTGATTGAAGTAATGAAAATTAATTAGATCTTTAGATTAATTATTTAGGCTCGTATTTGCTCAGGACGGTGGTAAAGAACGTCGTCTCGTGTTTAGCGATTATTCACGAGCATCATCGGAGAGATCATTATCATTATCGGCTTCCACTTCGCAGTTTGAATTACTGTCATCGTGACCATTGTGAATTTTACTTTTTTAATCCCCCAATGCACCTCTATTTCCCTAAGCACCAGATGTACCGAAACTTTCACTCTATTGACACTATCGTGAAACGATACAGCAAATCCGCGAAATCCACTCACGCACACATCATTGTACATTCATTTTTTTATGAATAAAGATCACCAAAAAAATATATAATAATCAGTATCCTTCGTTTCTTCTCTGCTCAAGAAGAAACCACTTGTCAGTTTCACTTTTCGTAGCGTAGATATAGTGAGTAAAAAATGTCTGAGTCTCAATTTTGAAGTCGTAGAGCGAAAATACTCCGGATTTTAGAATTGCATTATAAATATGACAGAAACATAATAGAAACAATGAATATTCTGTGATTATCTACTAAGCTTTAAGTATGGCTGATATTATTTCGATCTGTGAAGTTATAACTAGGAGGCGCCTGGCCGAATCAATTCTCGATTTTTGGTTAATTAATATTGTCAGTGAGTCTTGATGAGAATATATAAGAGCGTTTCAAAAAATGATTGGTTTACTTTCTGAGGAAGCGGACATTTTCTGGTGTTATGTTTAGAAACTCCATAAAGAAAAATTAAAAATCGAATAAGACCTTTTAATGAAATTTCAAAAATGTTGTTATTCTTTTCATTTAAAAACATTCTAGGACGGTTTGGTTGTTGGCGCCTTATGAACGGAATAAAGATAAAACGCCCATTTTCGAAAAAGTGACAATGAATATAGTTAATTGATAGTGAGTTAAGTAATTTGATAAAAAATCGAAGTTTTCTTTATAGATTATCTTTTCATGACGCATCGAAAATTGTCCCCTATAAAAAAAATCCCGAAATTGCATTAATTTTTTTGAAAAAGTAGGTAGCATAATAGAATTAGAAATATCAATTTCACATTTTTGTAAGAAAAACTTTATCTCAAACCACTTAGCAACCAGGTTTTTACTGAGTCGTATATATTGAAAGACCGAGATTTGGCTTATATTCAAGAGAAGAATTCTGCTAAGCACAGTTTTCCTAGCAATGTGTGAATTATTCAAAAAACTGATTCGTTTAGTTCTTTTAAATCAGACAAAAATCTTTAAATGACTTGATTTTAAGAAAGTTTTCAAATTAATGTTACATATGGTTATTTTTATAAAAGCGAAATACAAAATCATAAAATAGATAATATAATTAATAAAGGTTTGTGCTGACATAAACAAATAATTGGTGGCATAATGAATAATAATTTAGTACGAAAAAACTTTAAATTGGTTTACTAAAAATCAACCGGTATTCACAAAATACGCGATGAAGGGGGGGGGGGGGGTCTTTCAAAATATCATTCGCAATGGACGGTGAGCCTCAACCAACGTTAACCGAAAGATCCTTGGTGTTTGATACTTATTGGATATTGCTTTATGATGGCTTAAAAGTATTTTTCAAAACAAAAAAATTCCCGATACAAATTGTTTCTCTTTTTTTAAATTTTAAACTTTTATTTTATAAAATTAAAATAATTTAAGAAGATTATGTAAGTATCATTTAATTGCAACCGAAGATGAATCGGCGATTAAAAAAATGTTTCAAAATCTTTTGCTGCGATAAAAAAGTTTTTTTATATATCGAAAAAACTTCTAGATTATGCAGTTCTCGTTTTGGAAGATTTATGATAATATTTACTCAGTTTTTAAGCAGAAAGAGGCCTATGATATTTAAAATCGAGAAATTCAAAAAATGAAAATTGATGTTTGAAAAATGCGCTGCCACGATTTTTTTAATTGCATAAAAAAATACACGAACATTATCGGATGAGAAAATTCTGCAAAAAGCGGTCGATTAATGTTATTTTTTAATATCCTTTTGCACTAAAGGAATATATAACCCTGTGTAAATTCAAGTTATAATTTCATAACTTTTTTTTTAGAATCGTTCTTTATTTTTCATGTTTCCCTAATGTCGCTTCCCTTTTTCTTTGTTTTGGGTACACATAAAATATCGAGCTTTCTTACGTGCATTGTTTCTCGTAATTGGCTTTCTTTAACATCATTCACCCCTCTAGGATTTTAAAACCCCAGTCTCCATTCTTCGCCTAATACTTTACCTTAGTATTTACCAGATGCCTGCCTTTCGTAAACCAAAGTTTCAATCCATTCCGAGGCTACTGTATTGCTTGTATTATTCATTGTTTAAAGTATACGTCCAACTACCAACTTGATGCGAGAAATGTATTTTGCCAGTCCCACACTGAGAAGGGCGCCAGTCTTAAGAAGATTAGCAATAAAAGAGAAAATGTGAATATTTCTCCAAAATTTCCTCTGGCCATCCACGGCCCGCCTCTCAGAATTCCACCAAAAACGTATTTTTTAAAATATAAATTCAGATATTTTCCTAGTTCTATCTAAAAGCAAATCTTTACCTACGAGAAACTGAATATGGAATCAAACCTTTTTCACTAGTTTTATTCTTTTTCGTTTTTATTTTGGCAGAAATTGAATCTCAAAGCAACTTTAAATTACATGAGCTCTGATATTTGTTGAAAACCCGGAAAATCAATCAAAATACCCTGGGAGCCATCGAAGTCCTCAGAAATCTGATGAAACTTTTGTAATGCACTTTCCTCACTTCTGATGTTAAGATTTAGGCCAAGGGTATTGATCGCCTCCACCGCGACTTAGTAAAGGGACGCTCCTTTGCCAATCCCCTCGTGAATCCTGACTATTTTTAGGAGCGGATTTCTTCCATTTGCGACGATGTGAGCTGTACCCAGGATAATTCGGTTATAAAGACATTGGAGATTTAGATGTCCGGGCCCACCTTGACGGCATGGGATGTACAGTCCCGGAACGGACGAATTGATATGCAAGCTCTTCTGCAATACGTGATTTTACGCGTGGCGATATCGAGGGCCGTAAGCTCGTGCTTTGCCCATATAATCACCCCAAACGACTAGAGTAGAACCGGGATGGCAAGCATGTTAGTCGCAGATATGTTGTTCAACGCCGACAGATTGAAAGAACAAATCTGTCGGAAGGAGAAGCTTAATGTATCTGCTTCGCCGAGCCTCCTTCACTGATGTTGCGTCCTGAATGCGGCTTTGAGGCACGCCCATGCATGTATAGGTCTCTCCAGTGTCATTGTGTAATAATAATAATACTTATATCCGCAAGCTCAAGGTCGTCGGGAACGTCAGTAATCTTTCCTGTCTTCAAAATAATTTTGGCACATTTGTCCAATCCAAACTCCATACCAATCTGTCCTGTGTACCCCTTTACGATATTTAAAGCAAGTTGAAGTTTGCTTGCACCAGAAGTATAGATCTTCAGGTCATCCATGTAAAATACATGGGTGACTTTATGCACACGATGATTAGTGTCACCGCAGAGGTATCCAGGAGAATTGCGTAGTGCGAGAGGTTGGTGTTGAATCAAAGTTGCGAAACAATGTTGAAACAACATTGGACATAGTGTGTACAGGTGGTTTATAATGTAAATAGTTAAAGTGGTGAAAGAAAACGATAATGAAATATATATTGGTTGAGTGTATACTGATTGGAAGGTTGCCTCTCAACTACACGGAGAAAAAAGTCGCACTGTTATAGTAGGCTGAGCTCTTAATATTACAGCATGGAACTTCATGTGCGAAATTGGTATGAATTTCTACCAATATTGGCATCAGGTTAGACATTTTTAGCATTAAATGTCTTATAATATAAAAGAATCAAGCGCATGCCGTTATTGCTAGAGTCACATGCCCTTAGAGCAGTTGTGCCTTGCGGAAATAGCTCCAACTTTGCCTTGCTACGGTTGCAAGAAAACTCATCCTATTAGAATATGAGTACTCTTACAAAAGGGATATTAGGCCACGCGCAAGCGCCGGTAGTATCATGGTACGATCATACTCTAATAGGATGAGTTTCCTTACAACCGTAGCAAGGCAAAGTTCGACCTATTTTCGCAAGGGATAACGGCTTTAAAAGCATGAAGCTTTGTACTTTTTTAGGATAAAGGGATTCTTGCTTAAAATGAATGAATTCTGTACCAGGATAGCAAGAATGAAACCTGCGACAAAAGCATGACTAGTGTTCTTACGATTATAGGCATATTTTTTTCTCCGTGTACACTGTAAACAAATTTCGAGGGAATTTTCAACCAAAATCTTGTGGAAGTAATATGCACCAAAATTCAGGAATTTTCCCTACTCCGCTTAGGGGAAAATTCCCTAAAATGATTTGTGAAAATATTACAAAAGAAATTTTAGAATTTTCTCCAAAACAGATTTGGGAAAATTCCCTACATTTGTGTGGAATCTTATGGTGCTTTCACACCTCTGCCTGCCTGCCTGGGGCAGGCACAAAGATATTATAAACGTAGATGCGGTACGGGGTGTCAGAGTGGGGG